>JALPQI010009560.1:0-46517 GCA_025490895.1 Thaumatotibia leucotreta
TATCATCATCATCATCATCATCATCATCAGCCCATGATAGTCCACTGCTGGACGTAGGCCTCTCCTATTAACTATGCGTATAGACGCATTAGGAGGCACATGCCCATAATCGCCACGCTGGGCAAGCGGATTGGCGATTGTAGTAATGTGTCCACTATGATGATGCTGCTGCCCACCATCAATCTTTTATCAAATAATGGTCAGTGACACTTCAATCCCTTAGTCGACTATTACGATACCCGCAGGAGGAGTTGGATAACCTATACGATATTGGAACAATCTATCTATACGTATGTGTAATAATTCACTTTAACTCGGTGATATTATAAAATCTCGTGGCTTGCTTAGCTACGCACTTGTAAAGGTTCATCCCGACGAAAGCACTTGGAAGCAGTGAGGAGACGGGTACCTATACAAAGAGAGTTTCACAATGAACAAAAGGTGCTGAACAATCGTCTCTTTTTATTCTGTTAATTTAATATTGTAATCTTTGTTAACGTAAAAGCAAACTGAAGTTTCAGACGAATGTTTTTAAATTTAATGATTAAATTCTGTGAACTAACATCACAGAATAGCAAAATAATACAGCAAGCTAAAGAGCTTTACATAGCCACTCACATTCTTTGTTTTTTGTGATATACTACTGTATTGCTATGGAAAGTAAGAGTGACAGCATAAGCGACAATTACATAAAGCATGTCCGTGGATAGATAGGATCCCTTTCAACCAAACATAATTATGCTATGTGGATGCGTTTGATACTCACCAATCACATAATCGAAGCGTAGCATATTTTTGCCGCACATAATATATTATATTATAGCATATTAGGTACCTACACCTACTTATATATGATTGGTGAAAATGAGGTGGACTCCCTTAAGAATAAGCTAGATACATTGCAGAGAGCTTTGTAGTGGTGTTGTAACACTCTTACGGTGCACCTTATAATTAGGTTTACTATTAGTCAAATATAACATAGAATGTCTGTGATATTGTAAACATACAATACTAGCAATTCTGTGTTCTCGGCAATTTTTCTATACACGTGTACGCCGATTCTCTGAACCTAATACATTTGTATTGCCCTGTGGCCCCTGTGAGCTACCGCCGAGAATTTAACGTGGTACTTTCTATCCTTCCCGCTCAAACACTCGTATGGGCACGGTGACGTGAGAGGGATAGATAGTAAGTACGCGTTAAAATCACTGCGACAGATCATTTACACGCTTCGAAAGTGTCGTTATGGCACAAAATTACCGTGTTCGCGTACACCTGTTAATCTTACTTGTAACACAAACCAGTTGTTCCATCCTTCCGCGAGCCTGACTGATTTACTTAATTACACACCCATTAGCTATCCCCGGCCCCAGGGATTGAGAACGGCGTAGTATGTCAAGCTGAAAACATAGGGAATCCATTGTTCTGACATGTTTATTAATTAGATTATATTGAGAATGGATTTAATCGTAAACTTTGATTATGCCGTTGGTTTTATAACTTAACGGTTTACGAGTATAATCGTGAATAAGGTATTTCCGGACATGTTTGAAATTGGTCAGCAAGTGTGATGAAAAGTAGTTTTCATCACACTTGCTGAATACTAACTCGAGTCATAAATTCTAACACTCTCGTTAGTAATTCCATACTTACCTCCCTTGATGAACAATGTACAATTTTTTTATCACCCGTCACTGGAAAAAATGTAAACATGAATTAACAAATTCCATAAAAGTATGATTGAGTTTTGCTTTTAGGAATCTTGTGAGTGCAGGTTTAAAAAATAAAGAGTAAAATGTACAAGATATGGTAAAAACAACACCGACCGCTCAAAACCTGCCCCAAAAGGATGGCATATTAAGGGAATTTGGCTGTCACCGCGTTTTTTATGGGTCTCATATGTTCATACTAAACTGTTTCTAACTTCGCTAACGTGGGTCCATAGGTAGGTACATGATACTTTTTATCCCAACAATCGTGAATAAGGTATTTCCGGACATGTTCGAAATCTATTTTTACCTAACTTCAATAAAGGAGGAGGTTCTCAATTCGACTGATTTTGTATGTTGCTACGAAATATCAATCCCTGAGAATCGTGAACCGAACGTCAAAGTATTTTTTTATTATACGGGTATAATTTCAACCCCGAGACGCTCCCATCGACGGTGTTATAAGTGCAAAAACAAGGGCCAGGCAGTACAACTCATGAAGAAACGAATTCTCGAAAACGAATATCGTTCGCCACTTAAACTTGCAATGCAAAGTGCAGTAGCGAGTATCAAGAGTACTGCGTATTTTTTCACGTTGCTCGTGTGTAATTATAATTCCTTTGGCGTTTACATATTTAAAAGGAAATGGCTGCCTGCCTTTTTCCATACAAACGTACTTTCCTCCCTGGATATCGTTTTTTTTACACTTACTTGTGCCACGCCCATGTAAAAGTATATTTTTTATATATTATGTATATCTCTATTGATAGGCTTATTTATATAATTATTAATATCAAAACTGGAAACCTTCAAAATCGACGATACATATCGACGCTGGAAAGGAGAAATTGGATAAGCGACATTTTTGAAGATATTGAGTTATACACACCGTTAGAATCGGCAAATTTTTCCGCGTCGAATGAGCTAGGTTTCGTATCCATCTGACAACTTTTGTGTCGCTTATCCCATCGGTGATTTAGAGAACTTTCGATCATTTTTTACTACTAAACGACTTGGTTTTTGACAACTTTTAAGAAAATGGAGATTAGATAAAATATAATTCAACATAATGAATCTTGGATTATTTTACCTATTTGTCATGACAGGTTAAATTTTACTTGGATATTTTTGCTGTGTAACAACTAATCATCACTTGTGGGTTAGCTATTTCTACCTGACTGTATGATATGTTCTCATGTCGTTTGGACAATTTTACCTTTATCTTAATTTAAAATTAAAGACCGTTAGACAATATTACTTAACTATGATATCTGAACTATTGGCGTTTATCCATTTTTACCCCTACATTTATTTATGAACCATATGTCGCTTAGGTATCCCTTTTTACCTGAATTTACATTAGAATACTACTGTCACTTATCCTAACTTGCATGAATGAAATGTCAGTAAAAAAGTTAGCAACAATTTGCATACATAAATGTCTGCTATTTTATTCTTTGTCACGTTATGTAGAAACATTTCGCAGAGGGGTTGTCCTGTCAATTTTTACTCTGCGTTAATAAAATGTTTTTGGAACTTTCATAAATAAAAATAAAAAAAGAAATAGGTACTAACTAAAACTATTTTTAAGTGTTATCATAACGTAATACGATGGATAAACATACCAACAGGTACGGTTGTTAAAAGTAGATAGTTTTCAAATGCCTCGTTTGTAGGTAGGTACTAACTAGTGATGTATCACTATGCATTTAAGGGTTAAAATAAAGAGAAATGATCTCAAATAGAAAAACAAAATATGTTTGTTTTCAATACTTAACAATAACTATTACTTACTCACATACTTACCTACTTTTTGGAATAAAGTTAAAAAAATACCTAAAACAGTGTCTTTCTTTTTTCACGTGTAAGTAAATTCGTTTACTAGTCACGGAATGTTACTCTTGTAATTGAAATGACTGACTATGAAATCTAAAATAATTTCTCATTTTAAGTATGTGGATATTTCTTACTGATATATTTATGCTATTTTTTTCAATTTATATATTTTTACCCGAATATAAAATAAGCCAGATCGGCGGTTAGATAATTTTAACATGATGAATTTGTTATGTAAGTCTCGGGTGGACTTTTTTACCTTCCTTATTTCTTTTACAACGTGTTGGTTAGATAATTTTACCTGAATCAATTTTTCCGACCATTTTGCTTAAGCGACAGTAAATCCTTAAATAACACTTGAATACGTTAAATAATTAAAACATCACATAGAAAACATATTTATGTCCATAAATAATGCTTCAATTATTTGATTTGGCCTCCTAATTCATTTTAATGATTTTTTTTCGAAAATCTCGGCGGTTTTTTGCCTCTCCTGTAAAGTACGCACTGTGTCGCTTATCCAATTTCTCCTTTCCAGCGTCGATATCAATTTTTCAAATGCGTTTTCAGACAAATAAAAAATCTCCTACAAAAAAAGGCAAACATAATTTAGAAATATTATCCCTAATCAAATTATTTTTGAAATACATTTTGATATTTCTTTATTTTTGGAGCAGGAAACAGGGACTAAGAACCACTGCGTTCATCACTTTGCTATATCAGGATCTGCAGATGTCCCTTACTTACTGTACCGGAGATTTAGGTCGTTCAAAGCGACAGCAATACATCAAAATAATTTTTCAAAAAAGCTCCTAATTTCATCTTAAATATTCACGTCTCTGTTAACTAGTATTCTTACAAGGATTTGTCAGAGTGAGCTAACTGCGTAACGTTTCTTTCTCTTTCGGTGGCATAAAATATACGTCGCTAAGGCATCATCGGCGAGAGGTAGTTGCTCGAAATGTATAGGTAAGTACTATTTTCTAAGATTGCAGTAGGCTTTCAACCAATGGTAAGGCCACGGGTCGCAATTCTTCCAACTTCAAAGCATACTTTGACAATTTTCGTCTCATGAATAACGGTCCTGAGGGAGATACTAAAAACGACAAAATTACATGACGACCTTCTGATTTTCCCGGCGCGGAACGGAAACACGCTTATATTGATGCCTCTGTTTCCTGTAGACCGCGTCCGTCAACAAAGTGAGGCCTTTGAAATTTGAATAGGCTTTTATCGCAAATCGTCTGTACTCTGTAGAGGCACAGCAAATTCCCAGGATTCATCTCATAATGCCAGATTAAAGAGAGTTTTGGTTGAAAGACAGCAAGCTAATATTTTTTTTTCTTCTACATTTCTCACGGGTCTATAATAACCTAGTTGGGGGTCTGCCTACGAAGCGGAAAGACCCGGATCGGTATATCAGACCAGATTTTATTTGTGTTTATCATAAAGTTATTATATTTTTTTGACAACGGACATAAATAGTTACATTATAATCTCTCGAAATTCTCGTGGGCACCGTGTACCTACCAAACTATTAATTATGAATATATTATATAGGTACCTATTGTCGCTTAGTACGCCCAACTTATACCGTAGCACTAAGTACATTTGTGTATGATTGCTCCATATTATCTATTTAATAATCTCCAACATAATATATCTCATCATAACGGAAAGATGAGCTCAGTTTCAAAGATAGAAGTCTCTTGTTTGTTTTATCTTGTTCTTAAACCTGTGTATCAGTTTGAAAGTATTACAATCGTTCAATACTTTGATCAGCAGGCCTAGCCAAGGTGCCATTCGGCAAAAGTGTGTGCGGTAAGCGAAAAGTAATACATTTGAAGGGTCCACGGAAAGAACATGTCTAGTCAATTCAAATTACATGAGAAAAAACCACCTTACTTTTAACAGAACAAGGTGTGAATTTGCCCTGATTATTTTTAAGCACTGGACATGTTTTTTTCCATGAATATCTGAGCGTTTCAACTGCCTAATTTTGGTGGCACCATTTTTGCCAAAGTTTCTACTTACAATGTGCTACTTTGTCATTTGAAGGAGGTACGGTACCTTGTACAAATGACGATGTATAACATTGAGATGTTTAAAAACTTCGGCAAAAATGATGCCACCAAAATTAGGCAGCTGAAACGAAAATGTGATGACTGATAATTTCCATAAATTATAGTCACGGAAGTTTTCTTTCTATTCTGTCATTTTATTACTTTTTGCTTATCGCATGCGCTTATCGAATGGCGTCTTCGCTAGGCCCAAGAATACTCCCGCTCCCCTTAAACTTTATTCTCTTGCGACGAGGAAAACCATTTATTGCGCCTCTGTACTCGTGGATATACCCTAAGTGTATCACTGTATACGTATTACAAAAGTGGTGACACATCATCATATTCCTAGATTTTTATTTATTTATTTTATTTATTTTATTACATGAAAAGCGTTACAAAGTATAAGATTAAGGTGACGTTAAACCCTGTTCGGGTTTGTATCGTACACCTGTTATGGATAGATAATACTGTACTCATCACACAAGGTAATACATTTTATGCACATCAGGTACACAGTTTGTACTACAACAAGTGCAACTAGTCAAAAACATATTATTTCACCGGCAGCTTAGCGTTAGAGTTTCCTAAGTAGCATCATGTTCCATATTTTTTGCTCCTACTTTGTCTTGTGCATCCTCAATAGAGAAACCATTGGCACTCATGTTTTCTTCTATGACAGCAGCAGACCATCGCTTTTCGTAGTATTACCAGGTAGTTACACCGTTAATGGGCATATTGGAATGGAATGGAATGGAATGCTTTTTATTCAGGAACTTAGTATAAAACAGGACTTTACTTAACTAAGAAAATAACAAAAAATCATTCCTGAAAAGGCTTCCACTCAGCTTGTGTCAAGTCATCTCTATGATTTCTTGACGCTGGTCTTCCGTGGAAGCCCTATATTCATTATCATAGGAAAAATGTAAAATAGAGGTTTTTGTGCGGATAAAAAATACTTCTCATAATAACGACATTTCGCCTTGTTTAAATGTCTATTTACGATTTTTAGGGTTCCGTAGTAAACTAGGAACCCTTATAATTTCGCCATGTCCGTCTGTCCGTCTGCCTGTCTGCAGCATAGGTTAGTGGCCGCTAGTACTAGTAATTTGCAAATTGGTACAAGTATAAATATTAATTACACCGACAAAGTAATAGAATAAAATGTTGAAATAAAAATCATTCGGGTACCTCCCCTACAACACGTAAAGTTGGGGATATTTTTTATTTCACTATAACCCTATAGAGTGGGGTATCGTTAAATAGGTTTTTTTAAAGAAGAGAGTTTTACTTTTAAGTTAATGTTTTTGAAGATATAAATTGTCCCCCTCTAACTTTTTATAAATGGTTCCAAAAAATACGGAAAAACATGAGGCTTATAGAATACTTGTACTTTAAGATAAAATTATTTCGAACATAATCAGCACTGCCACTGAGCATTGGCAGGTTTTTTGTTTAACTTTACTAGTAATAAATAAGGGTACAATCAGCTAAGGCTCAAGTTTAAAGATAGATTCGAAATTAATAAATAAATAAATATCTTGGAACATCTTACACAAATCGACCTAGTCCCACGGTAAATTCACGGGAAATTCGAATGAGATTATGAAAAGAACATTTTCATGTTATACTTCTTCTCCTCCTGAGGCCTGGTGACGTCACTTACTTCAATCGAATTTTAACTTTGACACTATATCTATAAAGTCAAAATGTTATGTAGTATATATATGACTCAGGGCCTCACGAGGTTAACCTCCTGCCGCCCAGAGGCCTATTAAAAGGTCTCCTTAAACAAATGAAATCCTATTCTAATTCCTGCACTATTTATTCAAATTTCACTGGCATTTTTTATTGACTGGGCGGCAGGAGGTATTGAATGCGGGGAACTCCCGAGGGGAGTTCTCTGTGGGAGGTCCATTTTCGCTACAAAGCCGAAAAATCACGGGATCGGCTACGAGCGTAGCGCATAGCACTCGTCCGCAATGAAAATGTTAAGTACGGTAAACAAAAAATATCATATTGTCAAATATCTATTTCAATATAAATAAGGACAACGCAGTAAGAAATACCGTATATCCCCGAGGCAGTTTAGAAATCTCGAGTAAAGAAGAAACTAAATAGAAATGTCGCTCCACCCTAGACGTGTGCGCCGCGCCGGCGTCACGCCGCCGCCGACCTTTTTCGCCACGCCGCCGCCGCCGACTAATGGTCGGCGTGAAATCGGCGTGGCCTTGACTGAATAACAGACTTATTTCTTATGGGTTAAACACTAAATACTAAGCTTCGTATTTGCTATATGTATTTACATAATGCTCTTATACAGGAAATAAAATATCAGCCTATCGAGTGTCATCCCTCATTACACGTGGATACTTAGGCTCGACGACGTCCAGCCTCCCGAACAAGCTGGTTTCGGTTTTTGCACAAGCAACGTCAGGTTATACAGAAGACCAAGAGGTATAACTTGCCCCTCTGGTTAAAGTTCGTGGCCTATGAATCATTTGAATCGATGGAGACGTTTATGGATATTTCATAAGCAAATACTATACATTATTTTCAGCGGTACCAAGTAGACTTTTCCTCCTTGCGATTGCGCCGATACCACAATCCCGGGACTCGTGATTATCATCAATTTCTCGTTTACGATCTTCCGCCTACGGCCCCGATCTTTGGCAGCGTGGACCGCTTCAGCAACCTGAATGTTGAGTGTGGTGCGGATCCGTCCAGTGCATGGGGCTCAGTCTTTTCCTTTCAAACTTTCCTGAGACAATAAGTTTTTGCAGGTCTTCCATGTTTGTGGGCTATGTGTCCAAAGAACAACTAACCAACAAACAATAGAACAAGTAAGCCAAGTAGACTACCGGTACTTATATTGTAGCATCCAGTTCGTCTCCAAGACCGGTATTCGAAACCCATACCATTGCAGCGAGGAGTACCCATACCATTGCAGTATGTCAAAACTGTTTTTGGTTGCTTTGGGAGATAGATGGCTGCAGAAGATTTGGCGAGACCGAAACATCACAGGTAAAACCAAAATACAGTTAGTGCGAGATCTCGTTTTTTTCAATCTTTTTATACGCATTCGAGACCTGGACAATTAAGTCGGGTGATAGGAAACACATCGATGCCTTCGAAATGTGGGCCTGGCGGAAAATGTTGGGGATATCTTGGACTGAGCATCGGACTAACGCATCAATACTCAGTGAGATTGGAGTAACTATTAGACTGTCTACATTGCCTCCGGAGAGTTCTTGAATTCTTCAGATATTATAGCCAGCTAAACAAAAGACAATCTGGAAAAGCTCATGATCACTGTGTCGTTGGAAGGAAGGAGAGGAAGAGGTCGCAGCCCAATGCGATGGTCCGACCAGGTTGGCAAATCACTTTCCGCCCAGATCCATGATGCTTTGGAAGTCGCAAAAGATCGAAAGGTCTGGAAAACAACTATAAGAAACCATGTGATCCACGGAGGAGGTCACGACCCTCAGCACTGAGGAAAACGAAGCAAGGAGGAGAGAGATGTCTTCAAGATTTTGGTCTGGAAAGGGCTTTTTCATCAACATCAATAGTGAGTATATCAGTTATACCACCCACGTTCGGTTCGCCAACTATAAAGTAATTATGACTGAAACCTTGGAGAACTTGATCACTATACTCATTGATGTCTGTAGAGCCCCTGAATGCGTTGGGCTTAAGATACAACGTAGATCAACGAAGACCATATGAAATATCTAGTCTTTGTGATACAAACTCCAGTCAAAATCTAAGCTCAAGGTCGACGAATATGTGTACCGGGGACAGACAGCTAGTCCAGTTAGGTGGATTTAACTTTGAGAAAAAGATCAATAGTAAAGTAGTGTCGGACAGCACAATATCTTCTCATTCAATATCCCGCAGTATATTTCAAAACAAAATTCTTCGACCAAGTGTTACTTACGGCTCTAAAACGTGGTAGGTAACTATGGGCTTAGTAAAAAGATCACTCTATTTAATTGATGAAAAGAGGAGTTCCCTACAAGATTGACATAGTCCACAAAAAATGTGTGGCAGTGGGCTAGACATTAAACGCAGATGTCTTACGCAGCATGGCCATGTATGGAGCCCCTGTGTGGGAAGATGCACTCACCACGCAGAACAAGGCCCTTTTAGTGAGACCTCAGAGGGCTATCGCGGTTAGGGCAGTGCGGGCCTATCGCACAGTCTCTTGGGCTGCAGCGACAACTTTGGCGGCGGATCCTCCCTGGGAACTTCAAGCCTAAGTCCTTGCCGAAGCATATTGGTACAAACCAAGGCAGAGGGAGGATGGCCAAACCCCAAGCCATCAAGAGGCGGAGCGTGTCCAGGATCTAGCGCAGAATCGCATGCTTCTCCAATGGGACGTGGACCTGGGGACATCGGCTTACGGCGTGCTAACCATAGAAGCCATTCGTCCTCACTTAGATCGCTGGATGAAGCGGCGGCACTGACCTTCAGGCTGGTGCAGATACTGTCCGGCCATGGGTGCTTCGGCAGATATCTGCACCGGATTAGACGAGAAAAGTCAACAAAATGCCATGAGTGTGGCGCACAGGAAGACTCAGTGCGCTATACTTTAGAAGACTGCCCTGCCGGCTGGACGCCTAACTGGGCAACTTTAAGGCAGGTTATAGGAGCTGATTTCTCGCTGCCGAGCATCGTAAACGCGATTATAGAAGCTGGAAAGCCGTAACCACCTTCTCGGAGGCCTCGGAGCGGGTGAAAGAAAATGACCCTGCAGCACACCCGCTCCATCGACGCAGGCTTGGAGGTCGGCGCACACGCTACGCACATCTGCTAGCTCCGCCCTAGCACACCAATATAGCCAAAAGTTCATTGGACTGGGGCCACTAACTATTTGATGTCCCATTGGGTCTGCAGCTCGGCTGCCCGCTGGAGTGACTATTACTATCATCAGATAACGAAGATGAATAGAGTTAGTCCAAGCCCAATTATTGTTGGGAGTATATATTATGTTAAGGCTTGTACACGAAATAAAGTAGACTAACATTTCAAGTCATTGTTGAAATCGTCTCGGAAGATCGCACTTTTGCATTAAGCATTATCTGAAGTTATTTTGATTTTGACGACTTTTAAGCGAATACTTTTGGATATTGGATTGTTAAACATAAAACAGAAGAACCAATTTACGGTCCCATGGCTGTTAGAACTACATGGGACTATTGTGAAACAGTGGAGACTGATTTTACGATGGCTACTTTATTTCGTGGACAAGGTTTAGAACATGATGGGAAGAGAAAACTGCTACTCTACTAACTCTATTGATCAGATGGTGGTTAAGGTGGCCATTGGTGGTGTTTATTGCACATTTATATTGTATTTATCTCAATTATAACAAAGAATACGATCGAATTCCGCTTTTATATTCACGTGACCTTCACGCCGATTTCACGCCGAAATCACGCCGCCGCCGCCGACTTTTCGGCAAACGCCGCCGCCGACCATTTTGACATCGGCGCACACGTCTACTCCACCCATGCATCCCGCTTTTCAATGAAATTCAATGTCACCAAGGAGAAGTTTTCTTTTACTAAACTTACCCCCTTATAAAAGCCGCTAATAATTGTTTGTCCCTTTTGCTCTTATGGACACATTGTTAAGAGTGTTAAGACCGAAAGGGACAAATAATTATTAGCGGCTTGTTAAGTTACCTAACAAACGTTTATGACTTAGGGGGTTAGGCTTTACAAACTTTCTTCTTGCCTGGAATGGCAATTAAATCCCATTTAGACCATCCAATAGCATGCAAAAAATTATCTTACACAGGGTGTTAACAAAATGGTGATACATTATAATAAATCATGAATTTGAACAACTTTTAATATGACAACGAGTTTTCGTATTTGGCCACGTAATAAAAGTTAGTCAAAACCATTTATCGATTTTTCTTTTATTGTCTTGTGTCACCATTTTGTAAACACTGTAGGTATATCAGATTTTTTCCAAACCCATTTTTTAGTATTGTGTCCCACTGCTGGGCAAAAGCCTCTCCCCGTGACCTGAACAATCACACAGTTTGTTCCTTTACGGTCCAATCGCAGAGTACCGGTCCACTCCTTTATAATGTAGAAAAAAACATGTCATGGCAACCATTCACAGGTGGATATTTTAGATGGTATTTTCTTTTTTAGGTAAATTGCTTATATTAAAAATAAAATAATAACATGTAGGTACTAAAATTAAATAGGTAATATAAGTTTTTTTTTTTTTTGAGTTTAGTTTACTTTGTAATTAATTTAGATTATGGTAATCTTCTCTGTAATAAATCTATATTTTCTCATTATTAAACCAGTTATCGATAAAAGACCGAAAATTTTGTGGCAGTCCAGGATGCTTAGCCAAGTTGCCAATCACTAACGCTTAGTTGCGTATCGTAGTTTTCCCTCTCTGTCACTCTTTCATATTAGTGCGACAAAGACAGTTAGCTGCCTTTCGTTTACGATTGACGATTAAGCGTTAGCGATTGGCAACTTGTCTAAGCACCCTGGACCTTGTCCTTGATCCTTTCAAAACGGGAATTTTCTCCCACCATTCAAATTAATTGCACAACAAAAATCAATCAAAAAGTCTACCCTCTTCTGAACAGGTGGACAACGCACTTATGACGTCACTAGTTTTGTAGGTATCCTTCAGGCGATCCGTGTTCTCATTTGCCTTCGATCAGGCATTTACCGTCTTAAAAATACCTGTAGGCATTGGGCTGGCCTTATCGTTATTAATTCCTTACCTTTTTACTTCACGTCGTTTCGTCAGAGTAATAGGCCATTAAAAGCTTCTTTGTTTCGGAACACCCTCTTACAGAGTGGGCCGTGTAACTAGAGCAAAAAAAAACAAACAGTGAAAATTCGACATAGGTTACACGTTACACGCCAATTCTGCCGTCTGTTTAGTCTATCAGTCCTATTGTTTCTTGAATGCCAGACGAATTTGAACTGTGTATCTTTGGACTGATGTGCGACTGATAGAAAATGACTGCCCGTCAAATTTATGTCTTAGAGCATCTACAGTAAACAGTGATTTAATTTATGTTTTTCCTATTCAGAGAAATTAAAAAGTTACTACCCTCAGGTATGTATTGTATCGTTACACCACGTGATCCTAGGAGGAGCGCAAAAGCTAATTTTGAATAACATCAGATAGCGTGTTTTAACCATTTTTAATTTAGATAATTCTAAGAAAACACTTATTCACTTTACTCTTGAAGATAAAACGAATACTTGTTAGACATATGTGAATATCGTAGAGCTGCCCGCTTCCTCGCTCAAACAAAGTACTTTTTTGCTCCTGTTACAGGGCCCACCCCGTATAAAAGAGAAGTAGCGATACGGATAGTCTCCATCAAATGGAAGATTATTACGCTTTGTTACTCCTTTTATAGCGTATATTATTAGCCTTGAGTAGACACGTTATGAATAAACCTATCAACGGCTGGCGTCGCATGAAACGGCTATATCCGTTTTGCATCATAAATTATATCTACGATATTGATTTATTCCACATATCATAAAAATAGGCCGTTGAGTGTCATTGAACGAACTCTCTTGTATATTATTATTTGTTGGTACATAGGCAAACTATATTTGTTTCTGTCTCTCCGAAGTTGCATTCGGCGGAGTGACAGAGACAGATTTAATATTACCATTGTACAGTGTATTTAATATAAGAAACAAATATTAGGTGCTAGTAGGTATATTGATCACATTGATTGACAGGACAAGACAGGCGAAAATCGAACTTCGGAAATTTCGAGGATTTTTCTCTGTCACTCAAACGAAGTCGTCATTAGAGTGAGAGAGACAAATCCTAACGACGGCAGACCTAACGACGGTTAAAACACGAAAACATGAAATGAACACTGCCCCCTCTCCGCAGGCGAAAGGGGGGATGTTTTCCATTTGTCGCGGCAAACATGTTTGAGTGTTTTTGCTAACAAAATCACTTAGGCCACGCCCATTTTATGTTACAATAACATGTTAGGTGTTAGAAAAATACAAAAACACGTCGCAGCGGACTTGGCTTTAGACCCGCCGCCATCAACGGGTGTTTTGTTGTTTTAAAACGTAGCCGTGGAGGTCATTCGCGGCAATTTCCGAGGGGTCTAATCAGAATATGGCGTTGGCGACCGCATTAGGCGAACGAGAACGACTCAGTGTCATCATCACATCACATCATCAGCCTGTGATAGTCCACTACTGGACGTAGGCCTCTCCTATTAGGGTCAAACTCAAAATCATGTTATGAGTCTTTCCGGTGGACATTTTAAAAGTTAAGGGCTATGAGAGTTATTTTTCTTATTATACCTTTATTGTCATTTAAAGGCCTTCCTTTCCTATTGAATTGTATGATAAAAATCACGACTGCACTCCTACCAGTTGCTTACTATTGGCCACAGGAAAGAGCGGCTCTACAGTTCAGCTGAACAAGCACTTTTTCTTTCCTATGGTCGATAGTTAACAGCATGTGGACAGACAGTAACGATTTTTATCATACAAAGCAATGTAAAAGGAGGACGTCTTAATGAAGATTAGTCTTTCATAAGAAAATCAAGTTTTATAGGCCTTAACTTTTAGATTGTCCACCGGAAAGACTCCGAACATGGGTTTGCGTTTGACCCATTAACTATGCGTATAGACGCATTAGGAGGTAAATGCTCATAATCGCCACGCTGGGCAAGCGGATTGGCGATCGCAGTAATGTGTCCACTATGATGACGCTGCTGCCCATCATCAATCTTTTATCAAATAATGGTCAGTGACACTTCAATCCCTTAGTCGACTCTTACGACACTCGCAGGAGGAGTTAGGATGGTGACAAATGTATTCTTACTGCCGTCACCATACGGCATACGACTTAGTGTAATTCCCGGAAAACACCTAAGTTTACGGTTTTAGCCTGGTTAGCTTTTTATTTTAATTAATATTTTGATCTTGGGTGCTCAACACTGCAATGTCATCCCATGATTGTAATAAACCTAAAATCAACGAGGAATGTAAACGCTAGGATACAATATTTCAAATAGTCAATGTGCCTAATGTAGCGAACAGTTCTGATCTGCAGCAACGCTTTTGCGAAATAAGCTTTTTTCAAGACGGGTGGCTGGGCTCATTATTTATTCGTGAAAAGACAGAATTGCTGTTTATGTGGATTTAACATGAACAGTTCGAACAAAGGGGAAATATGCAGAGCTTCAGTTGGTGGATTATAGGGTTATTTTTTCGTGATTTATTTTATACGCTTTCTTTGCTTTGTATTTTTAGCAGATGCGCTTCATAACGGGCTTATATTCATTATAAAGAGAAAATACAAAAAAGGCTAAATTCTTTCAAAGATACGATTGTAGGTATTAGGTAGGTACAGAAATGTTTTTAATAAATCTTACTTTATTGTTCAACCAGCCGTGTATAAACACATAGCTATTTAGAATAATCAAAGTTCAAAAGCAGCAATCCAAAGAAAACTACAAAGTCCCAATCAGTATTGAAGTTTGAAAATAATTTCAGTTTCACCGTCAAAGGCACCACCGCGTTTCAATTTCAAAATTAAATGAGCGTCGTCTCGTATTAGAATATTCCGATTCTTGTAAAGTAAAACATTCAGTAATCGATAGCATGCCGATTGGATTAGGTAATTCTATCAAAATTTAAGTTGGAATACAATTTACCGAACAGGGGTCAATTTAGGAATTTCCACGGGCGCGTCGCACTCTGAAAGTTTTCGGGCTGCCGCGGCCTTAAAGCGGACTCGAAAGTATTTTGGAACTAGTTGGCCAGAGCCTAAAATACCGCCTTTCGTACAGTTATTCCAACAATTTTATACATAATTTGCAAAATGTAATGTAACTTTGGATATAAATATTTTCTGTAAAGCCAAATATAATTCTGCTGTAAGTTTTATTAAAACAATGTAAGCTACACGAAGGATAATTATATCAGGGCTTTATCCCGGCTTTCAGCGAGCACTTCGCCGCATGTACGTATTTAATTGCATGTCCCTTCGTTACTTGCCTACCTAACTAAATTGAACTGTTTATACAGTTCGCCCATATTTGTCCTAGTAAACGAGGGACGTAGATAGCTTTATATGAAACAGGTGAGGTAGACAGAGCGTTGTATGCAAACTAAGCCGTATTTACCTAATTTACCGACGCGCTTTCACACGTTTAGTTAGTAGTGTTGATTTATGTTTCGAACCGATAAGCGTTCCAAAAGCGATAAGTTAAATCATTTATCAGTTAACATTGTGTGCCATCACGTATAACATTATGTATCTGAATTTCGGAACGTATTTCCCAGGTATTAGGATCAAAACTGTTAACATATTGGTCCTACCCACGTGTTTAAATAGTAATAAATGTCATGTCATGAGTTACCATTCTTCATTTCACAAAGTAAATACATAAATATCTATTACCTACGCGTGATGCTTTACGTGGATTTACGTTCGTCAAATAAATCAATTATTTATACAGCGTTCACAAAACCAATTTGCATTAAAGACGAGAAGGTCTATTGTCCCTGTTTAATCTGTGAACCACAGGACAGGACCCACGAGTTGCAATCAAAGTTGGAGTTTTGTGTGTGTTTATGTTTAACTGATTTAGGTAAGTAGGTACGTAAGTACTTTTCTCGTGACTTATCTTTCATTTTTGTGATTTATCGGATTATTATTTTGTAAACCCGCTGAATGTTTATCTGAATCGAGATCTTATGGATCGTTAGGAATGAATGGAAGTTCTCCAATATTTTATACCAAGCATTAAATTATCTGGAAATCGGACTGAATGGTTGAGTGAACGGCACGTCAATGATTCAAATTATTATCAATACTAAAATACGTACGGATTTATAAATTGGTAAATTTACATATAGGTTAGTTAGGTGATATTATATATAGGGTGGACCAATGGTAAATGCATTTCCACAAAGGAGGTCGAGACAAAAGTGAATTTATCAGGGTGGGTACCCTTTAAGGTGGAAGTACCAATACGTAACATGTTAACCGAGAATATGTTTTATTTGAATCACGATATTTGCTCATATATAAATCTACATAAAAGTATTGTCATGTGTTTTGGGAGAGGAGTTTGTATGTTTTGTTAAATAGTATTTATTTTATAGGGTGACAATATGAAAATATCTCAAAATTGCAAATTTTCTTAGTCAACTCCACTTGTACGAGTAAGTGTCAGGTGCTTTTGCTGGTATTCCCAATAGATGGCACCTCAGTACAAGTTTGAATGTCACATATTAGGTCATTGAAAATATTGACACTCAGTCCTAATAAATGTCAGCTAAAATTATGCAAATAATTTAGATATAAGCTAATTATTTCAATGTTGGGATATGAAGCGTTAAAGGCACATACATTTATCATAGTTTAAAGGCTCTAATAGTTGATTTTATCTTATCGATGAGAACTCAAGCTAAGACGACGAGTATTGGTACAGCGTCGGGTACTAGTACTCCCACCTTAGGTTAGTTAGATTAGTTTGATTTAATTAATGTATATAAATTGTACAGTTTAAAAGACAAATAAAAAGAACTACAAATATTTAATTTAGTTTAAGATTGAAGGTAAATTAATACTTAGAATACAATAGAATGTTCTATGTTATTTAGTCATTACGATCTCGTCGATCTCATAGCATCGTTTAGTTATTATTTCACTACATAAAGAAGTTACCTATTGGAAGTTGTCTGGCACGTACACATGCCCACTTTATTCCCATATAGCATTAGACAAAAACACGTCTGTCTGTCTATCGAAGATTACAGATCCGTGAGAGGTTTACTAACTTTCGAACGAAAATAAAATAAAACGTAGTCGCTTTCACGCTCGATACAGTTTACTCGATTTCTCTTTTAACAAAAGGAAATGGCATTGATAAAAGAAAAACGTAGTAAAATATACAAGCACATATGTCCTTAATGCCTTTTACTTTTAGGTGGTAATTTTAGCAACTAAAGTGTTCACTGCAGGAGTGCTGGCAGACTTGGGAGGTGGATGCACCCGCTAAAAGCAAATATTCGTTTATGCATTTGCTGGAGTTTGTTCAGCATTTTGTAAGCCGTGTAAAAATCAACAGAGATGCGGCGATAAGCTTTTTACAGAGTAATTTTTGATGTAAGTGATAATGTCAACGGCGACATGGTAGGGTACCTACCTACCTAATTAGAACTAGACGTGTGCGCCGCGCCGGCGTCACGCCGCCGCCGACCTTTTTCGCCACGCCGCCGCCGCCGACTAATGGTCGGCGTGAAATCGGCGTGGCCTTGACTGAATAACAGACTTATTTCTTATGCGTTAAATACTAAATACTAAGCTTCGTATTTGGCTTTATGTATTTATATAATGATACACGTAGATACTTAGGGTCGACGACATCCAGCCTCCCGAACAAGCCGGTACGGTTTTTGCACAAGCAACTTCAGGTTATACAGAAGAACGAGAGGTATAACTTGCCCCTCTGGTTAACGTTCGTGGCCCATGAAGCATTTGAATCGATCGAGACGTTTATGAATAAGGGGTTACCCTCTTATTCATAAACAAATACTATATATTAATTCCAGCGGTACCAAGTAGACTTTTCCTCTTTGCACCGATACCGCAATGCCGGGAGTCGTGATTATCAAGTCATCAATTTCTCTTTCACGATCTTTCGCCAACTGCCCTGATCTTTGGCAGCGTGGACCGCTTCAGCAACCTGAATGTTAAGTGTGGTGCGGATCTAGTCTGTCCAGTGCATGGGGCTCGGTCTCTTCCTTTCAATAAGCTTTTGCAGGTCTTCCATGTTTGTGGGCTATGTGTCCAAAGAATAAGTAACCAACAAACACTAGAACAAGTAAGCCAAGTACTGACTACCGCTTACTTATATTGTAGCGTCCAGTTCGTCTCCAAGGCCGGTATTCGAAACCCATACCATTGCAGTGTGTCAAAACTGTTTTTGGTTGCTTTGGGAGATGTCTTCATGATTTTGGTCTGGAAAGGGCTTTGTTATCAACATCAATAGTGAGTATATCAGTTATACCACCCACGTTCGGTTTGCCGACTATAAAGTAATTATGGTTGAAACCTCGGAGAGCTTGAGCACTATACTCATTGATGTATGTAGAGCCCCTGAATGCGTTGGGCTTAAGATACAACGAAGATCAACGAAGACTATATCAAATATCTAGTCTTTGTGATACAAACTCAAGTCAAGATCTAAGCTCAAAGACGACAAACATGTGTACCGGGGATAGATAACTAGTCCACTTGGGTGGATCTAAATTTGAGAAAAAATCTTCTCATTCAATATCCCGCAGTATGTTTCAAAACGAAATTCTTCGACCAAGTGTTACTCACGACTCTAAAACGTAACTATGGGCTTAGTAAAAAAATCACTCAATGAGCTATTTGATCGATGGAAAGAGGAGTTCCCTACAAGATAGAAATAGGAATGTTGAGAGCCGTAGAATAACTGAAAGCACCAACGTAGCTCAAAAAATGTGTGACCCGAAGTGGCAGTGGGCTGGACATATTGCCCGCAAAATTACCGTTGGGGCAAGCGATTTCTTAAAGGCAAGCATAAACTTGTCGATGCAGTGTAGAAATGCTTCCAATATGATGGACCGATGACCTGACAAATTTAGGTGGAATCCATTGGATGTTTGCTGCGCACTATTTATCCTTATGACATGCTATGATAGGGGATTTGGGGACCTAATGTCCATCGGCAGATAATACGTGTTATTATCATATAAAGAATATTATTAAATATCATCATATAAAGAAGATGAGTAGGGTTAGTCCAAGTCCAGTTATTGTTGGAAATACATATTATGTTAAGGCTTGTCCACGAAATAAAGTAGACGTTGCCGTATAATTTATTTTCTTCTCGGACGCTGTGGTTGATATTTATATGAATTTCTCCATAATTATGGACTTTTATTTAAACTTCTCAATTTTAGCAGTGTTTCTTCTTCATTTACAATTTTGGGTCATTTAGTTTGCCAATGGGTCTTAACTAAATTACGATATCGATACTATAATAAACTGTGAATCTTGTGTCTACAATTTTAATTAACTATTTCAAGGCTAACATTGTTGAAATCGTCTAGGAAGATCGGACTTTTGCATTAAACATTATCTGAAGTTATTTTGATTTTGACGACTTTTAAGCGAATGCTTTTGGATATTGGATTGTTAAACATAAAACAGAAGAATCAATTTACGGTCCCATGGCTGTTAGAACTACATGGGACTATTGTGTAACAGTGAGACTGATTTTTCAATGACTATTTCGTGGACAAGCTTTAGAACATGATGGGAAGAGAAAACTGTTATCTATTGATCAGATGGTGGTTAAGGTGGTCATTGGTGGTGTTTATTGAACATTTATATTGTATTTATCTCAATTATAACAAAGAATACGATCGAATTCCGCATCTATATTCACGTGACCTTCACGCCGAAATCACGCCGCCGCCGCCGACTTTTCGGCAAACGCCGCCGCCGACCATTGTGACATCGGCGCACACGTTTACTTAGAACGATAGGTCATGGAGTGGCCACCTTAACGCCGTTAATAGTTTTTTTCGTTCCTATATTCCTCATTTAGATCTAATATCAATTTCTCAATTTACCTACCTAACCGAAAATTACAAATACCTATTACACCTAATCTTATTATATTTAAGAACTGAGAATATCACGCTAAGAAATACATTTATTTTTTACCTAACCAATACATGGTGTTATCTGGATGTTGGAGCAAGAGTCCCTAATATCCTGTTTACTCTTCCTCCTCGACCCAAATGCCACCCTGTACTAAGTTCATTTGGATGTCCCTCTCTTTCTCTTCCCTTTTAGTTGTCCTCTAAAACAGTATTGATGTAATCGTCATATATCGTAAAAGGTCGTAGCATCTCTCCTCTTCTATTTTCTATAACTTTAATAGATTTTTATATAGATTTTATATTTCCAATTAATTATCCTAATATCATCCATGTCTTCAAGTTTTTACAATGTTTACAACGACACTGCTTTTATATCCCTCGGCGATTGATGCAGCGTGTCGCTTCTAAAATTGGAAGCACTCATTTAACTTTCAATGGTACATAAGTCTTTCAAGATTAGAACTTGCTTCTAAGGCAACTTATGCAAGCGACCTCAATCCTTGAATCCAGCGGAGTTCCAGCGAAGTAGAAATCTTGGTTGCTATATAAATTTTCAAGTACCCGACCCAGCTTTTATGTGTCAAGCTTGTTGTAATTTTGTTCAAAGTTCGTCTTAAGTTTGTTAATTGCTCAGCTATTACAGAAGTTTAAGGAGTTAAACTTATCATGATACAAAAGAGCACACGACTTTTTACGTGAAATGTCAGAAACAATTTATATTTCATAATTTTTATTTAATAAATATTCATCTGATAGTTAAAATAATAGTATATTACTACAGATGCAGGGAAACCAAACATAGCCGGCTGCGTAGGCACATTGTAGTTTGCGTACTTTTGTTCCACTTACCATAGTATAAGTTCTACCTAGCATTTGTCTCTGCCACTCTAATAATACCTTTTTATTAGAGTGGCAGAGACGGATGCTCGAAATTTGCAAATTTGGAAGTGCGCTGCAGACGCTTAAGCGTATACTAAAAATATTAATTAAATAGATAATTCACAACTTCAGAGTCTGTCATTTCTGACTGACAATGGAAGCTCCCATTTGTTTGATTTTTTTGAATACCAAAAGCAACAAAATATACATTTCGGTTATTAAAGGATTATACAATCTGACACGTGTCATCCGCAAACAAGCGGGCTCCGATTGCCCAACAATCACGTATTTCTTGTTTCAGAAAGGAAATGTCGATTTCGCGTTTTGGCCGGGACAATGGAAGCAATTTGTTACGTCAATCACTCTTTTTGAACAGTGTCTCATCGGTAACGTGGCTCGCGGCTAATGGCATGCAATGACATTGCCTTTTGTGAATTAATTCTAGCGAACCGGTTTTTTGTAACTATATTAAGGGCTGATTTTTCAACCCTCGGAGAAAAACATACGATGGGTACAATTATTAGTTACTATCCTTTTCTCCAGCCATGAGAAAAAGGAGACAGATAACATTCATATGCATACTTGCCGTAAAAAAACTATCTGGCTATTGAGAGCACACTGCAATCATACATTATATATATATATCTTCGGACATCTTACAAAAACCGACATAGTCCTACGGTAAGCTCGATTAAGGCTGGTAATGTGAGTACCAAGCGACAATATATGTATGATGTATGTATAATTAGTATATATGTATTACGAAAAATAATATAGGTACATATTTTTGTGCTTAACATACCAATTTTGCACGGGCTGTACTCACAACTAAATTATCTTCATTAAACACGTGCACAGACTAACCTAACTTCTAGTACTATTTGCAGACTACAAAATCGTATTATATACAAGGACCACCGACAAAAGATTATACTATTACCTGTGATATTAAACCGGATGCAATCTCTTTGTAGATTATGCAATTTGGTCTACACACCACACAGAGGATACACCCTAGGCAATGTTAACTGTGTTTAGTGTACCTATCTAAGGTTGGCGCGAATAGGGATGGGCGAAGTGTTAATGTTTACTGATATACGTAGATAACGAATAAAGACAAAAGGTTATATTTATAGCCTTAATAAGATTTTTTTCATTTTTAATTTATAATTTCGTAAAAAATATAGGTAGTTGGCATGTGAACTACTGTGCAGCACATTACCTATCACCAAATTAAAACCTTGAACATTGACTTTCCATTTTCACTTAAAATTATTGATATATTTATTAGTATCGAAGTTAAATTAACCTACGAACGTGTTTCATGATTTGTCAAAGACAACAAATGCAACTGAAAGCCACTGGCGACCAGAAGGCTGGTCAATATTTCGCTCAGCGAATAAGCATTGCCATACAACGTGGCAATGCGGCCAGCCTTCTGGGCACACTGCCCATTGGCAGCGATTTGGGAGAGATTTTTTATTTGTAGGTTCCTTTAATTTATACATATATATATATATATATATATATATATATATATATATATACATATATATATATTTGTATTATTGATTATTTTCACTGAAAGCCATATTTGTTTAACATCCATCTTAACATTCGTTATCTACTGGCACACGGAATTAAATTTATGAAGACCTATGCTAGCCGAGAGATATTGATGATGGGCAGCAGCGTTATCATAGTTTACTGTCAAATTTTGTAAAGCGCGGAATCTTATTTCTTCTGCGGGCTAGCGGCAAAACATCGTTAATATTAAAACATTCTTGTTATTCCACCCTCCGCCTATTTAGGGTTTTTTTCTACCGACACCTTGTGATGGGGCTTTGATAATTTACGCAACACTTCCGAACCCGAGTAAATTGTTATTTGTTTGGAGAAGGCTGGATCTACTATCTGCCCAGGCCAGGTAAAGACAAAAGCAAGGCAAGGCCAATCATTTAACTAAATGAAACAGTTACAAATTGTATCTGTTTCATACAGTTTGTGGTTGTTGTGTGGTTTAAGTAAATCCAAATATAATAAACCTGCGACCATATACAACATGGACGTCTAACGCCAGCTCAAAAATGCCCCCAAAATAAATTGTTCAATTGTGCCAAGATTGGCAGGACATAGCGCTTTTCTTAACACCGAGCATATTTCGGCGCAACAACTTTGACAAATGCTTATAGAATATAGTCAATCAAAAGTTTGATGCACCAATCACAACTATTTTTAAATGGCGATTTAAGTTTTTATAGGTTGACATTGAAATTCTTTGCCGTGATGCATTAAAGAGGGGGTGACATTTGTCAACTAAAAATCAGGACCGTTTTTGAAAGGCAATTTACTATGGCGTGCGGCTTCCATGTTTTATTTGTTCGTAATAATAAACACTCAATCATTTTGAAATACAAATTTTACACCTTTGTAACTATGGTTATTTTTTTCTAGAGTTTTGTACTTTTTTTTATTGATATTTAGGACAACAACAGCCGTAGATATTGATATTTGTATTACAATGTGGGAGGCCAATAACAGTTATCCCTTAATTATTAATATATAGGACTTATCTTAGTTATCTTAAACTTAATTTTGATTACTTTAGACCTAGGTCTCATTTCAATACCAATGTAACTACAGGGTGCTTAGACAAGTTGCCAATCGCTAACGTTTAATTGTCAATCGTAAACGAAAGGCAGCTAACTGTCTTTGTCGCACTAATATGAAAGAGTGACAGAGAGGGAAGACTACGATACGCTACTAAGCTTAAGCGATTGGCAACTTGGCTAAGCATCCAGGTTAACATCTATTGCTTCTTCCATTATCTGACAATTCTATAAATTTAGTATGAAAGTGTGAATAATGCACTCTAACGCCATGGTAATAAAGGAGTGCTTAGTTATTTGTGAGCAGCCCGGCCGCTCCGATATATCTGATGGCGACTATATGATACCTATCCCCGTGTACTGTAAGTATATACGTATATCTACAGCTGGATCTTCTCTCAGCACGAGTACCTACAAAGTAAATTGAATTATATCACTCTAATAGACAGGTTGATAGACATAATATGCAAACGTCGCTATTTGCTATGCAGCGAAACAATGAAATTACTCTATCCTACTCTCACTTAGAGATGGGATCCGTCGAAATAAATAATTTGTAATTTGATTATTTTAATGAATCATTATTAATTTATATATATTAATACCTATCCTATTTTATTATTATTGATATAAATTATATTCGGAAATTATAACGAAGATACTGGCATTACGAAACAAGAGTACCCGTAATACCTACACAAAATGTAGCTACCTAATCGGAGAAATAATAGTACTAAAAATATTGTTAATGGCAATGAAAAATGCATCCAATGGTATGTTGGGTCGGGCCATACTCTTGCTCATGTCCCATACAGGGTTCCGTACTTACTTTTTCATCATAAATGCACCAATTTTGGACATAATATCTTAGCGGCACTTATATCCTTTCATCGAAAAGGAATGTCTATTTTTATTTTTTCATCATCATCATCATCAGCCTATGATAGTCCACTGCTGGACGTAGGCCTCTCCTATTAACTATGCGTATAAACGCATTAGGAGGTAAATGCCCATAATCGCGACGCTGGGCAAGCGGATTGGCGATCGCAGTAATGTGTCCACTATGATAACGCTGCTGCCCATCATCAATATCTCTCGGCTAGCATAGGTCTTCATAAATTTAATTCCGTGTGCCAGTAGATAACGAATGTTAAGATGGATGTTAAACAAATATGGCTTTCAGTGAAAATAATCAATAATACAAATATAATAATACATAAATACATAAATACAATAATAATATAATAATAATACAATAATAGTATTTTATGCAACAGTTGTTTAAGAGAGGTCAAAAAAGGCGAGTGGCGTAAGTAACAATTTGAGGCGAAGCCGAAAATTGTTAATAAAGACGCCACGAGTATTTTTTGACTCGGTTAAACAACGTTGCATACATTACTTTTTCTACGACTAAGGATTATATTAATCACAAATAAAACACAGTTTGTTATATGAAAATATACTTTAATTATTATACATTTAATTCATTTATGGAAATATATTGGAAGGAAGAATCATGTACTTTTTGCAGATATGGTAATATTTCCCTGTTATTGTAAAAGTGCGATCAATCCGGTTCTTGGTGTTCATTAAATGAACCACTAGCGTTTCCTGGGCATCAATAATATTGATATTTTTTAAATCGTGTAACTCTTGCCGGCGACAAGCCCCCATTATTCCAAAAAATACAGCCACCTGTAACAAGAAATAGGAATCTAGGTGTTAAAAATCCTTGCAATGTAATTAAATACAATATTTGCATACACAGAATACCTAAATAACATAATTAACCGAATATACTAGTGCATTAATAAAACAACAAATATGTAACTATATATTTACCTTGTTGAACAGATGATACCGATCAGGTGCTTGCTCAATGAATTTTTTTAATTCATCGGGTCAAAAAGTTTTCGCTTTTTTCGCCTTAAAACCTTCTGACTTTCTTTTCAATAAAGCCAGCAACTTGGCGTATTTAGATATGTCTGTCTGGTGGTATATGTTGAAAGTTGCCTTGAGTTTTGAATATTCAACCCAAAGTGAAGACGGTTTGAATAATTCTATGAGGCTTTTAAAATATGCCAATAGGACATTCTCTGAGAATGACGAACTCTGGTGTTCGATTCGCCGCGCCATAAATTTCTTGTACGACGGATCGTAAAGATGCCGCGTTTTGTAGGCAACAAATTCTCAGTAACTGATTGTGCCGCCGTCGATATCTCTTCCGGTGTAAGAACCAAGTCCTCACATCACAATCCATCTTATCTTATTATTATTCAATTTATTTTCTTCACTTCACAGTCCAAAAAAAGATGAAAAAAGAATTTTAAACAAATTTAAAGATTGCCGCACAAACTGAAAATAATAGTGAAAAAACAAATGATGGAATGCAATAGACACGGTAACGTTTTTTTTTTAACTGTCAGTTACTGCCTGCCAGTGACGATTCTAAAACACTTGCGTTTTTTTCCTTACGTTGGTAGCAATTATTTTAGATACGTTATTATTTCAGACAATATGAATCCAGTTGTTTGTTAAGTTGTCAGGTTTGCGATTTGTTGTAAATTGAGTAGGTATCTCTGCTAGCAGTTGCATTTTAGCGACTTTATAAGCCTAGGGTGTTTTTGAAGAATAGAGTATATAGACTTTTCTGAAATTGCGTAAGTCCTGCTTTTATATTTGTTGGCGGGACTATATAAATGACAGATAAAAGTGCCGGAGTAGAAAAATATATAAATACAATAATATCTAAACAGGCCTCTATTATCATGGCGTTGGAGAATATTATTCACACTTTCATACTATATTTATAGAATTGTCAGATAATCGAAGAAGCAATAGATGTTAACTTGTAGTTACATTAGTATTGAAATGAGACCTAACAAAGTAATTAAAAATTAAGTTTCAGTTAACTAAGATAAGTCCTATATATTAATAATTAAGGGATAACTGTTATTGGCCTCCCACATTGTAATACAAATATGCATATGTATATATCCACGGCTGTTGTTGTCCTAAATATAAATAAAAAAAAAGTACCAAACTCTAGAAAAAAAAACCATAGTTACAAAGGTGTAAAATTTGTATTTCAAAATGATTGAGTGTTTATTATTATTATATTTAGATTTACTTAAACCACACAACAACCACAAACTGTATCAAACGGGTAGAATTTGAAACTGTGTCATTTAGTTAAATGATTGGCCAGGCCTTACTTTTGGTTTTACCTGGCCTGGGCAGATAGTAGACCTTCTCCAAACAAATAACAATTTACTCGGGTTCGGAAGTGTTGCGTAAATTATCAAAGCCCCATCAAAAGGTGTCGGTAGAAAAAAACCCTGAATAGGCGGAGGGTGGAATAAATTTACAAGAATGTTTTAATATTAACGATGTTTTGCCGCTAGCCCGCAGAAGAAATAAGATTCCGCGCTTTACAAAATTTGACAGTATACTGCCATCGTACACATTAATGTAAATAAATTTATGAAGGTAAATCTTGGGCTCAACATCCTGAATAGAGGATCTAAAGAGTTCTAGCTGTTAATATTTTTGAGCGTCACTTCAAAAGATAATTTCTATAAATCGTATTTAGGTATATACTTTATACTTCTCGCGCCGAAAGTTTGGCTCGAAATCAAATAGACAAATTTGGCTAGTTGCCACTCTGTAACTATGCAATTATGCAACTTAGATGCACTAAAATCGCAAGGCCATATTTAAATATTTATTATTCATAAACGTCACCTAACTAAGCAGGCTGCTAAATACATAATATTGTTTGTCCCATTTTATCTTATCAACTCTAGCGAAAAAGGGCCAGACAATACTTAGCGGCTTGCTAAGTTATAGGGAACGATGAATAAAGGTCAGTCTTTAGGCACGTAAATAGGACAGAATTATCGTATTGGCTAGTTTTAGTTAGTTTCTGGCCAATTAGAAAATTCGAGCGAAACTGCAATAAATCTAGCGTATGAGACTGGCCCATAAATTCATACACAGCAATGCTCTTTCACGGGAAAACGTATTGTATAATTTAATATGCGTTAACATGACATCGCATATTATTAGCCATATCACCTTCCACCACGCGAGTCTGATCGACTCCCTGTACAATTTACAATTCGCATATACGACACCCTCTTGTGGCCTTACCATGTGCTGGCGGTGTGCTACTACAGTGTGTAAATCTAATACGGGCGATCAATTATTCCAGGCATGGGATTCATTAGTGTGATCATGGATTACAAGGTTTTTTTAAAGTTACTCTTAATTATGACCCTTTTTAAGATTATCGGAGCAGCAATGTACTCGTAGGTACGAAAATTTGTTATTGTTGATAGGGCAGTTATCTCATCTGCTTTTGAAATTAGCTGTCAACGAGTGTTTAACTCGCGTATGTTGCTCTACATTCTAATTATTTTGTATGGATAATTTTGTTGTTCTAATTTTAAGTAAAAGTTATTTGAATGTACTTATTATGTCGTAAACTAACACCCGTTTAGAGCTTCGCTCGTATTAGACTTACACCCTGTATATCGAACGCATAGTTTACTTTTTATCGCTCTTGCTCGCAGCAATACACGTTTTTTGAAGCGGTCAGCACTGTCACCAACCGTGAACTTTACAAATCGTAATCGAGCATCTGTTCCTGTTAGGTACTCCAGCGAAGATAGCTAGCTCTAGCTAATCATTGAAATGACAGTGACAAAAGCCCAAAAGGCCGTAGCAAGATAGGGGAAGAAGATATGCCCTTTTGGAATTCAACGCTGTTTTTTTTTTCTATAATTACATCTAGTGGTACAATTGTGCAAATTCGTGAAAAAAAGATCTTGTGGTTCAGCTGGAAAAAAATTAAATCCGAAATATTAAAAAAGTGTAATATATTTCTCTTTATTTCATTTTAGTCAACTTAAAAGTAAGTATTTTTTCAGAAAGTATTGAGTCTCTATCTTTAACATTTCTGTAAAAAACACGTAAGTCAACATTTCTAAAATTTTTTTTTACTTCTTAATGCGTGACCACTCTAAATGACATTGCTATAAAAACTCTATTTAATGATATGTCAGTCATATTATTTTCACAGCTAAAATCGAAAACCAACAGTGTCAAAATAAAAAAAAATATGTTGGTTGGATTTTGTTACATTTTGCTCTGCAATATAGGGGTTGCTACGGCCTTTACGTATTTCGAAGTCCACGGTAGGTCTTCAGCGCGTAGTAAGGACACAGGTGGGTGAAGCGAAGTGTTTTCTTTGCCTCCGAATTTCTGTTCGAGTTATTTTTAGCATTATCGCACCGAATCCCTTGAACCAATATTTAATTTAGTAACGACGCTATCTTCGCTGAGGTAATTTTAACGATATGATGTTGATAAGGTGCCTACTTCAAATAAATCTAATTTGCTTTTATAAGGACTGTTAAATTATCAAATATACATTTATTTTATTTCAAACATATATTTTTCTTTTTAATATGTCGTAAGGCTTTCTTAGAGTTGTCTATTTATAGTTAACGAAGGAATAGGTGTGTAATTAAATGTGTGTTAGGTACGATGATAGCTCAATTCGCATCGAAATCGATTTAGTTTTCTTGTACGTCAATCTCTACAAATAGGTAGTTTAGTTAGAAAACAGTCTCAGAATTCCAAAAACTAATATGATGTATTCACGTAACCTATAGATTACGTGAATTTATGTGATCTTATTTGAGTAATGCCGCTTATGGCGTTATGTTCGTAATTTCGTATACAAATACAACGCAGCGAGACTTAAGCGCCATCAACAATAAGGTCCCTTTACCAAGATAACGTCACATATACAATCTAACCTACCCATAGCTTAAACCCATGCAAACCTATATAAACGACACCAGACGACTGGCTAAACTTTGGTCATTAAACTCTGGACGACAGGGTATATAACAACTACGTGGCTGAACTCTAAACATTGTCCTTTATCTTAGAACTTACACATTTCATTACAAAGTGAAACAACATTTTGTAAAGCTTTAAGGCTATAATGAGACCATCATAACTACAAAACAAATGTGACATATATTCTAAATAACAACCTCAAAAAAAATTGGTACATTTGCAAAATAACAACACTATACAACATTTATATGAACAGTCGTTTTATTTATTTATTTTCTTTTCATCACACCTGTTCGGTAAGTGCGCCAATACGCTGCGGTGATGCGCGCCGTAGGTGCGTCATTACGTCCTAGTAGGCCGTTAAGGATTTTCATACAACATTACGTCACACTAGCGCGGTCCGGGGCACGCCGCGCGCCGCGCCGAGATTTCTTTTATGAAAATGATGAAATTAAGTCATCCCTGATTTAGACCATTTTAGAGTAGTTTTGTAAAAATATATTGTTTTACTTACTTTTTTGCATCACAGGTGTGATGAAAAACATTGTGTGTACCACGTGCGGTACAAGAATTATGAACTCGTGTGAAGTAAAGCCCGCACCTTCGGCTTGGGCTTTACTTTCACACTCGTTCGCAAATTCTTACTTGCCGCCCTAAATACACAATGTACTATTATTAACATTAAAATATACATTGACATAAATTCAAAGTCCCACAAAACAGTTTTCACGGTTTGACACTTAATACTTAGACCATTCAAAAGAGTTTGTTGCTATTCCAATTTGAATAAAGAATCATTTTAATTTAATATTTTATATACGAGTATGTATTCTAAATCGGTTCCTCAATCTCAGCTATCGACCAATAAGAATGGAATTTGTTCTAATTTTCTGTTCGCCACAAACTTCAAAATTAATTTTTGGTGTCGGCTGCTGCATTACTTAGCAAAATGCCTAAATGTTGATAGAAAAGAAGATCATTAATTTAGTAAGCAGTTTGGGTTATATTGGCCTAAATTCTTAACAACAGCCTTTCATATTTTCTACATTCTGATATTTAGATGATTCAACTGTTTTTGCAATACTTCCAACTAAAATGGCAACAAAACCGTATTAGAGTTTTTTTATTTAACGTATTCTCACATGAAAGGTGATGAAAGCTAGATAATCAAACCATTTATTACATTATTTGTCATTATATTTGATTACTTTATAACTTGTTTTTGGCCAGTGACTCAGCGGGCATAACTGTCCCTCACTTTGTTTGAAAATATGGGTACTTCTGCCGAGTCACCCTATTTATTTATTAAATACCCTTTTTATTTATATATTTGTATGATTTGGCATGTAAGGTTCTTGTTTCATCCAAAGTCAAAAAAATATGGATTCGCTCATATACAGGGTGTTTGGTTAGCGGTGTCGGAGCTTTTAAGGGCTTAAACTACAATCAATTTCATCGATAAATTACCAAACAATTTTTTTTTTGTGCCAACGATAATTAAATGGTGGCCATTTTAAAATTTCAAACAGACGAATACGGGCGCACGTGATATTTCTGGAATTATACGTTTGTTATCGGTCCTATCCTTGCAAAAAAATCTCGTTAGAGAGCTCATTAGATAAGCAAACTAATTAAGCTAATCATATGACTCAACTATTTGAACAACAAGGCTAAAAAAATTTTTTTTTAATATATATTATATAGTAAAAATTATATATATTAAACAGTAAAAAATTCACCTTAATTTTTCAATTAATTTAATTTTGCATGAAAACTAGGTCGTTAAGATTGGTTTTTGATGTTGTTATTTATTAGTACAGTATGTTAGCTAAAAAATAACACCATAATTACAGTTATACCTTAAGTACTTTAGGAAATACAAGTGCAAATATCACGTGCGCCCGTATTCGTCTGTTTGAAATTTTAAAATGGCCGCCATTTAATTATCGTTGGCACAAAAAAAAAATTGTATCGTAATTTATCGATAAAATTGATTGTAGTTTAAGCCCTTAAAAGCTCCGACACCGCTAACCAAACACCCTGTATTTAAACGCGGTTTATGATTTTATAAATTCGCTACTATTATTCAAATTTGGAATCTCCGTCTCTGCTACTCTTAGCCTATTAATATGTCACAACATAAATAGTTGCCTAAAGGATTTTAGAAAAAAATAAAGTAAATAAAAATACTTTATTTGTTTTTATTTTACAACGTCATGATAAATTGTACCCGATACATGACGGCGCAGTGTTTTAAGTGCGGTTTTCCATCAACGTGATTTCTCGTTTTTGGCGAACAAATATCTAAAGAAATTTATGGTGAAATGACATTTTTTTCCACGATTTTTAGTAAAAAATGTCTAGATGGGAGAATAAGGTAATGGCAGACTCCGAACACCATTATAATTGACATCGAAATATTGTTTTTATCTCTAAACAGATAAATGAAGTAGGGCAACGATATAAACGATTGAAAAGGATTAGTGGTACAGGTACATATAACAAATTCAAAAAACCGTTTTACGAAAATTATGAAGACATAAAGATAAAGACATATCGTAATTTTCGCTTTTTGATTATAGTCAGCGGCGAAACTGATGAAATGATTTATCATTTAATCAACTTTGTAGTCATGTCCATATTATTGCGAACAATGACGCCTGTTTGTCCAATATCTGATTATAAATAATATGTTGATCATAATTTACTCATTTTCAGCTAGATGACGGTATTTACGATACTTGTTGACTAGACGCAACAGAAATGGTTTACAGTCTACAGTAAATTAGTTCCAATTTCCCGGTGTCCACGCTGTCCGCAATCCACATATGTATACCCTACCAAACTACAGATCAGAAGGCCAATAAACCACCTTTGAACCTTAACTTACTAATAATAGAGTCGAAAAGTAGATCACAATTTTGCTGACTGTATCTAATTACTTATACGGGAGCATTATACTTGATGGAGGATGAGGCAAGGCTTACACGGCGTGACTTGACGGATGTATGCTCTATTAAAATGTGAAGTTAATCTCCTGGGTAACGATTTATGACGAGGTAAAAGATTAATGTCTTGACTTCATTATTATACTCGCGAACAATACTTTTAGTGTCTGTGTTTCATGTTTATTCCAAGAATTGTTGATTTATAGCCTCAGTACTCTCGTGTAAATGTAAGTAGTCACCAGTACTCTTTTACTCATGAAGACTATCAAATTGTGTAACGTCGAAATGTTTCAGATGCACCAATCCAATGCAGTAGTATTTAGGTATGTAGGTACAATTCAATTTATATTTGTAGATACCGTAGATGGCCCCGACCAGTTGAGTCACCAGACTCTACGGCATTGGTCATTTTCCCTAGTATTTTATATATCTAACCCACTATAGGAAAACGCTATAAAACGTCCCGCCTCACATAGAAGACCAGGGCCTAATAAATTATGTAGTGCCGTTACTGATTTTTCGCAAAGGAGTTACCTTCAAGATCATATCGGTTCGGGTCCATATAGTTTGGCCTCTTTCTTCTGTATCATCAGACATTCTTCTGTAGCTTCATTTTTATATGAAATACTTAACACTGAAAAGAGTAATGCTTCAAAATAACATTGAATACTCAATATGACTTATAACCCAGAACAGAACAACTTACAGCATTCCCAAATTTACCGAAGCCTGTAGTTTGTGTAGGTAGGTTCCGAAAACATCCATAACTAAGCTAAGGATCAGATGTGCCCCGTCACGTATGGGACGGCGTTCCAGTGACACGTTGTGATCATTACACGAACGTATTATAGTAGTATGCTTCTTAAAGGGTCCTGACACTAGAGGCATAGCCAAAATTACTTCGCAACGCTAATCAAAACGAATGCAATTTAAATATGGAAATGACCTACGTGCCTTATTACGAGAACTGTAATTTCGATGTAAAATTTAGATTCTGATTAGGTCCACGAAGCCACCAGGTTTCGTGGGCGGCCAATGGAAACCGGTGGGCGGAACCAAATTAGAATTTAGCTTGTTCAAACAAATAAACGTAAAGCGTGTCAAAAACAAATGTTCTTTCAGTCTCGATTTGCGAATTGCTCTTCAATTAAATTCAATAAAGACCCACGCTATCGAAAGTTTTAATTATTAAATTCTAATTCAATACCAACTTGTCGTTCCTTGCGCTTGAGTTTGATCACGATCGTTTGCGCTGCTTCCGTTATAACTTCCTATTGGCATAAAGTTATATCAGTTTCCTAATCTCTGTCACCCTCGTATCACATATCCGGAAATGTAATACGTCAGCTGTATAACAGATCACTAATAGATGGATCAAAAAAAATACTGAGCTGTCGTTGGTGTTACCACTTCAATATAGACACTCATTTCATTAACGCTCACGCATCTTGATATGTAAAGAGCATTGCTCCTGTAAATATAGCTATAATACGCCTACTCATTTCGGAGTCTATCAAGTTAGCTTCGTATGTGCCGTGTATGTACCTATATTTGAAGGAAATATGTATAATTATAGTCTGGCAAAAGGCAATGAAAACTGGTTTCCAACACTTAAGAGTATTTAACACTTTGAGCGCGGGAAACTCCCGAGGGGAGTTCTCTGTGGCAAGTCGCTACAAAGCGGAAAAATCACGGCATCGGCTACGAGCGTAGCGCGTAGCAGTCGTCCGCAATGAAAGTGTTAAGACCGATACTTATATCAAGTGCAAGTTGATGAAATTAAATGATGGTCATTCACTTTGGTGGCTTATTCTTATTTGGCAAGTGTAAAAAGGGGGTGTGTAATGATCCGTATAAAAATACTTAATATATTTTCATTCGATATAACAACAAAAAATATATTTTCGAAGTATATAATCGTTCATTGTATATAATAAACTTTTGGTATAATATTAAAATATCTATTATTGTTTAGTATAATGAATAGTTAATATAACACTTATTTTGTATAACCTTCATACGGTATAATTCTCATTTGATATACAATAATATACTTTTCTGGGTTGCAAAAAAAAAAATAACCTCGAAGACTAAGGCGGGAGCAAAGCTCCCGCCTTAGTCTTCTAACCTAACCTATCCGAGTCGGATCTGCCCCGGAAGGTTTTGTTCGCTCGCTTCGCTCGCTCACTGCAGATTTAGTCCCCATTCGTTAGTAATTATGATCAAAACCAAATTTTATTTAGGGGCCAATATCTTGGTAATTATCAAGTTTTAAGAAAAGTAGCGTTATACTATAAGATCATTATACGAAATATGAATTAAACTAAAAGTATGTTATATGAAATATCATTATTTCAAATGATTATTATATAAAATAATAATTATATCAATTGTAAATATATTATTTGGTGTTATATGATTCAATAATTATATCAAATGAGCGTTATTGCGACTAATATTATATCAAAAGTTGTTATAGCCTTCGTGACGCACCCGTAAAAAGGATAATCATAATTATCATGATCATTAATATATTGAAGATTGATGATAGGCAGCAGCATCATAGTGGACACTCTTCGGCGATCGCTACCCGCTTGCCCAGCGTAGCACATTTACGTCCTAATGCGTCCATGCGTATAGTTAATAGGAGAGGCCTTCGTCCAGCAGTCCAGGGTGCTTACACAAGTTGCCAATCACTAACGCTTAACCGTCAATCGTAAACGAAATGCAGCTACCTGTCTTTGTCGCGCTAATATGAAAGAGTGATAGAGAAGGAAAACTACGATACGCTATTAAGCGCTAGCGATTGGCAACTTGGCTAAGCATCCAGAAGTGAAAAGGGAACATCGGCCAATGCGGATTCCATTGAGGGTAGTCCAACACATCAGCCAACAAGCACCCATCGATCCGGTGTAATTAACTCGGTGGCTGCTCGCCAAACTCAATCCGCTCGCATTAATCCCGGACGTGGGTGACTGGGGAAAGATTACTTCCATAAGTTAATTGTATATAACGGATTCAATTCAACTTTGAAGCACAATTCAATCAAGATACATAATAATTCAAGTAAGCATAAGTGGTTCAACATAGACTTTGTATAGCTAAGCTATTTACGAGTATGTTAATGTATTAAGTTACTTCATTAAAAGTATGTAATACATTAGTACAAGACTTAGGTCTATATGCACAATCCAGTGTTACGCCACTAACAACTAGGTTAAACGGTTAGAAGTGCCAAAAATGTATGGACTTAACCCTTTGACCCCGTGTTAGTTTTTTTAACCCGAGATTATGCAAGAGGGGATTAGGCTAATTTCGCTGTACAAGATACGTATAATTATTTACGATCGCCGATCAGTCGATCACTCACGATAGGAAGTCGACGAACAGATGACACTCTGTAAAATCACAGAGTTTTCCATTAATTTTGCCATTGATTAATGTCATGTCGAAAACCTCAGATTAAGAAGGCATTTATACATTTCAAAAACTGAGGACCATCGAGGAGTGTCAAGGCGGAATATCTTAACAATTCAGAAAGAAGTAAATTCAACAAACTCGTTCATCTTGCCCCGGGCCTTCGTAATAATTTCATCAGAAGTATTAACAGTATTGAAAAAATCCTCCTCAATAGTAAAGACGGAGAGGAGGGGAGGAAAAGGGGGTTAGTGGTCGTAGACGATACCGGAAAACAATTTTTTTATTCTAAACGATCTTCTAAGAACTATATCTATTCGTTTCATGAATAAGTAATCCCAAACTATAGACGGAAATAGGAATGGAAATTCTGCGTTTTCCTCGCGTTATGTATTTGGGTATGAATATATTTGTTTAAATTCGTATGGTTATAACCCCCTTCATAGCGGAACGTTAAATAAATGTTAGCCCGGGGTAGCTTTTATCCTGAGCTCATATAATAAAGTGAGGCTAGCCCATGTTTTCAGTTCTACTGTACCGTGTGTAAGAGGATTACTTAGTTTGACTTGAAAGCCTTTACTTCGCAGACGTAGAACGCTGCAAATGTTTTGTGAAGCGTCACGTGTATGGAATGTTAATTTATTTCGTGAACTTTTACCCAGAGCATTCAACTCGTAATTTGATCTTGCCATTATTTGTAAATATTGGTGATGTCATATCGTGATAAGTTTATAAAATTTTTAATATCTCTTTTTGGGTACCAGACATTTCTAATAACACATTGAGCGCCGGGAACTCCCGAGGGCAGTTGGGAAGAGAATGAGAGAGAATATGAAGTCCATGTTCGCTATAAAGCAGAAATACCACGTGATCGTCTACGAGCGTAGCGCGTAGCACTCGTTGGCAATGAAAGTGATAATCAAAATAGATTAAAATACGTATACTTACATACTCTATGTCAGTCACGAACAACTGTAATTTACTAATGAACAAATTCAGGACAACATGATTTTATACTCTGACTGATGGTGATGACGTTCCATTTCCTGTAATGTATTTAACCTATTTTATACCAGTTTGTATGTTCAAATTAGTAAGTTTGTCCAATCTGTACAATCGATACATCGAGGTCGCTTCATTTTCTTGATTGTTGGTAACGATGGACGTTAGAAATCGTTGATCCATCGTACTAAGCCCGCGTATTTTTTGTATTTATCCAATTACAAATCAATGTATGTACATACCTACGTATCTCGTAACTACATTTTTTTTCATCTACTCGTATGTAATTTAACATAACTATTTACGTGATACAGTCAAATAATATTATTATACATAATATGTAGACATTTCGGAAGTTCGGAACTAATGTCCTTGGGACAAGGATCTAAATCTAACATATTTTCGGAGCCGACCGTACAAGCTACAATGCTTTCTACCTATTCACTCCAGCATCCTTACCACAAGAGTAATTCGATAGTATCACGTGTGCGAGACGACTATTTGTCACTCTCTAACTGTATTATATTAAACAGTGACAGGTAGTCTACTTCATCCCCCCGTGAGACACTGACGTCACGGTAGAACTGAGAAGGTCGAACTGCAAAACGAGACAAAAGAGACACGCGAAGTCCTTGACATTACTCAGCTGTATGATTTTTTTCTAACATATAACAAATTTTATTGCTACGTGAAGCAATAATGCGAGTAGGAGAAAATCGCGTGGGCAAGTTTTATTCAAGATTCAGTACGCCTACGGGTGACAAATGTGAACACTGAACAATACATACACTCTGGGGCAAAAGTCCTAAGTATTCTTACTTTTTTTCATATAAACATACTCGTAATTCAGAACTTACAAATATTTGTGAGAAAGCCAACTTCAGTATTTTTGTTGACCTAAGGTCCGGTTTCCTAAATAACAGAACTTTCAAATTAGGAAGTTACCTAAGAAGGTAGGTACTATAAATTTCATTTCAAGCTCATACTTATAACTATGACTTATTCTTCGGTAACCTATTTACGTATTAGGTGGAAATAGTTGCGCAAATAACTGATGGTAAAGGTGTGTCATTTCTTTACAATATGTATACCTAGGCACAAGTTCTTCCTCATTATTGTTTTGGCTATTGCTTTAGTTTGCCGTGCCCTTACTATTGGTGGCTTGAGCTGTATCAACTCCGTAACTTACTTTATCCCTTTCACTCGAATTAATATACGAGTACGAGTGAGATGAACAAAAAATTCGTAGACGCAATTAAAAAAAATAAAAAAGCTCTTATGTGAAATAATATCTACACTGTTTAACATTTACTCCGGACAAAATAGCGTGCTCAATACTTTCGCTTAAGGCTGTACTTGTAGGCCACACGGATATCTCATCGAAGCGTAATGCGATTTGGATAACGCCGAGTAAACCTTTGACAGGATCGATATCTCGTCCGATAAACAAAGTGTTGGGGCCAATGGTTTACGTTGCCTGTGCCTCATACTGCGTGGAAACAGGCGCGTGTTTTATCTTGCCGCTTTTATGTAAGTATACGTTAAACTTTTACGATGTAAATACTTCGAGACTTTGATGAAGTTGGTAGATTTTTATTCATATGCGTCTCTTTGAGTATATTAGTCGCAATTAATTAGGGCCCGGCCCCATGACCACGGTGCGGCATCGTAAACGTAAAACGTCATCGCACCGTGGGAAATTACGGCGCGGCGTCGTGGCATTGCACGTTATCCCACCGTGCGAAATTACGACGCGGCGTCGGGCAAATCCACGTTGTCGCGACGGGCAGTTTAACGTTGCGGTGCCGTGTGGAGTTTATTTATTTATTGAATTACTTGACACAATTTAATTTAAAAAAATACAATATCGTCCCACAAAACTGATACAACAGTTTGACTGTGGGAGCGGCAGTCTCTTAATCAATTGTTTTGACAGGGTTTTATTCGAACTGATTGTACTTAATAATTAAAGAAGCATTACTTAGCAATCAAGTAGGTAATGCTTCTTTAGCAGTCTCCTGAATTCATTATAATTTTGTTCATGTCTGATGGCTTCAGGCAAGCTGTTTAGTAAGTATGGAATACGCTTTTTCAGCGTTCTATCCCCATAATAATTGCGTATCCTTGGGACAAATAGTTTGCCAGTGGCCAATGCCACGTAAATGCATGTTAAAAAAAGCAATACGTAGATGCATTACGTGTTGCTTTTTTAAACGAGGTGATATTTTCCATAAGAGTTCTTCAAAACTTGACACAGACATTCTAAAATAATCATAAAACTTGTGACCACTTGTTTTCAGTGCCTTGTACTTTCTTATGAAATGACTTCCATCATGATTCATAATAGAAAGATATGGATTTATCCAATATTTTCTTTTCCTTTGATTTTTCTTCATGTTTCTTCTTATAAGTAGCAAGAGCAGAATACGTGTTATGGGATCCATGTCGAATTGCAGACTGATCGCAAAAATGTTTGGAGAAGTATGAGAAGGTACGGCGTCGTGGTACAACGTGACACCGCACCTTGCATCTACTCCACACGGCACCGCAACGTTAAACTGCCCGTCGCGACAACGTGGATTTGCCCGGCGACGCGTCGTAATTTCGGACGGTGCAATAACGTGGAATGCCACGACGCCGCGCCGTAATTTCCCACGGTGCGCTAACGTGCAATGCCACGACGCCGCGCCGTTTTACGTTTACGACGCCGCACCGTGGTCATGGGGCCGGGCCCTTATTCGTACCTATAACAGGTACCAGCTTAACATGTCCATTAGCAATTTAATTTTTTATCAGTTTTTACCAGATAATGATTCGCCGCGTGAAGTACCTAATGCGTAGAAAAACTCAATCTTACCTCTTTTACTACATTACACTAATTTTATTGCAAAATTTGCAAGACATACCACCAACATAACCACAAAATTTAAAAAAAAATCTGAATTGTGATAATGTGCCACGATTTCTTTTTTTTTTTTCGATATGATGACACGCTGTTAATTTTATTATGTTGAAAACTAAGCTAACCTAAATTAAATCGATACGTCTTCTTAATCGGTTCACTTAGGGCGCTCAAAATACTACTCATGTCCTAGTTCGTAATAAATTTAGAGGAACCGAAAGCACTTCGATTACAGGGGCATGTTTCGAAGTATACCCTGATTCAATAATATTGCATTCAATAATAGCACAGCAGTGAGCTTGGGACCGATTTTACCTACAGATAACTTGATATCTGCTTCGATGCTGCGAGTATAAAGTTTTTGGTACTATTCGAATGGATATTGCGGATTATTAGGTATTAGTTACTTCAAATCCAGAAACTAATATTACAGGATTTGGTCTAGCTACCATTTTTGTTTCCTATTTAAAATCAAAATTGAACTACTGTTTTCTGTATTTGCGAATGGGCTATTAAATAATATTAAAATAATACATCACGGCGGTGGTGGTGGGTGTGTGTATATTATTTACATCATTTATTTCCTCGATAGTCCATTTCATGTTTTTGAGTTATTCTTTACTCAAAAAGCCCCAGTCAAGTGATTTCATTCTTAGTATGCTTTACTCGTAGTAGGAAAATAAATAAAATGTGATGTTTATTTCGAATAGTACCCTTGATTTTAAACAGTAACTAATGGAGTTGTGAATGACTATGACTATAATATATCTTGGACTCATTATTATACAAAAGTTAATTGGGCTAATAAGGTTAATTATTATGAATATATTATGGACATTATGGTAGACTCGTAACATATTTAAATATTTTACCTGTCTACCGATTTCGGAAAAATGCGAAAGTTTAAATAAATCCGTGAGAATGACATCGCTATTTCAAAATGTTCGCGAAGGGAAACATCATAACAGACTACATTTTTATTCAAAAAACTTTATTGGATCTTCCATTTGGTAAATTGCTGAAATTAATATCAATCCTCTTTTTCTGCTGGGCGTTATAAATCAAATGGAACACGAGTAGGTGAATGTCCTCAGCCCTCTCCGACTAAACTTTTGTACCTACAAAGTTAAGGTGAACATATGAAGACCCTTACAAATAAGTGCGAATCGAAAAAATCAGGTTCAACTTTCAGGAGAGCATCTATTGTGTCCAGTGAAATCAGTCGGGCATCTATCGGATTATCACATTTGCAAGCTCATCTTTTATTCACTGGCGCCGCCCGAGGGTCGGGTCGATTTTCCGGAATGATAAAAATAAAATCGTTTATTATATCAGACTGTTCACCTATGTATTGTGGCTCCCAGCTAGGCATTTGTTGACGATCCTTTCATTTAATTACTCTTTCCAATTTATACCGCATGCCCGAAAGCCACAATCATTCAACAGAATTGCAGCAACTCGATTGTGTAAATTTCAATTTCTAGGTACACGCCTCCTCATTACGAGCTGGCAAACAGATTAAGACAAATTCCTTCAGAGCCTTCTATTTATTTACGTTACGTTTCACTACTTCAATTAAATTCCCGGACTTTTTTGAACCTTAGCCCCTGAACAATTTTCTTTGTTCATTTTTGCGCTCCTATACAAGGATAGCATTCGAAATAATCCGGTCAAGTGGAAATAAGATCATGCTAGATAATACGGGAAAGCTTTGTGAAAAGTTTAGCAATTTGCTGTAAGTATGTGTAGTTTTTCGCGTCGGATGGTGACCTAGTTTAAATCGCTTGTGGGTAAATACGTCAATCCGGGTCTGGTATTAAGTTTCGCCATTATTAATGTCCCAGTTATATGAATACATCAGTAGCCGTACCATGAGAATCCGCGGCGTTATTTACACTTACTTACTCCGCTGGCTCAGCGACCCAAAGTGAATTTTGGCCTCCCATACGAATTGGTGCCAATACGCCCGGTTCTGAGCGATCTCCTCCCAGTTCTCTGCATTCAGGGCGCGCAGGTCCTTCTCCACCTCGTCTTTCCAGCGGTATCTTGGTCTACCAACCGGTCAGCGTTATTTACGTGCGTTTACTTTTTTCCAGCTCGCTCGCTCCAATACGCAAGTACGAGCGGGATGGATAAGGATAGAAAGTAAACGCGCGTTAATAACATAGCGGTAGCTCATGGTAGGGCTACAGGGAGTGTTTAGCAGGCAGTTTTCCACGGCCGAGCCAATGTCGCTCATTAGGCGCCCACTCGGCGCGGTCGTTCATTTTCATGATGGCAAGGTTGATAGATAAGGCAGTAAAAATGTCTCAGAGGCCCTACCGCGAATCACGAACGAAGTGTTGCTTCTCTCTCGCACTTGTGAATTCGTACGTAAGTGTGACAGAGGAGCAACACTTCGTGATTCACGGTAGAGCCTCAGGTTCTATATTTCGTTCTCGGTTTATTAAGGCACTACATTATGATCGAAGTATTTGGGTTTCCCAGTTTTCTCTTGTAACTACATAATAATTAAATTAACGTGCGTCATGTTTTAGAACACTAGGGATTATTGTTGATTCCACCCCAAAATAAGATACCTCGAAAGATATATTATTATTATATGTACGAATAAATAAAAGTCCTGTTTCAAGTATGTTCAAATATTTCTACAAGGGAACACATTAACATAACACCTTATTTTTCTCGTTCGTCTTTATTTGATCTGTACCTACAAGGAAAACAATAAGTCTGATTTACCGAAAAAACCTTTCTCGGATCACGCCTGAAAATTCGGAATGAGTGTTTCCTTTGTTTCGTGAGGACTAAGGTTTAAATTGATTCTTGATGCGTTAAAAAAAGATCTCATTTGAACGTGCGAAGAGAGTAGATAAGACCCTAATAAAGGAAACCCTTGTGGTGTTCGTTTTACGCGATGGCCTTTTTCTTTTAACGATAAAAGTGAACGTGGACAAATAAAGCCCCAAGCTCTTACTACATATGTCTAAAAAATGTATACCTATCCGTGTCAAGTGATGGCTAGACGTACACGGAATTTAGTGGTTTATTTATAGCGTAACTATACTAATGATTGCCAGTATAGTCTAACGCAAAAATATATTTTGAAAGAATCCTCTTATTAAATAAATATATTATGACATTCTGATTACACAGAATGAAAGTGTATCGGACCATAATTTTGAAAATTTTATATACCTTTGACTGTATCTAAAATTAGTAATGCCATAGATAAATAGAGTTCATTCTAGCATGGAACAAAAAGATTTTTTATTAAAATGGTATCTGCAGCTACCTTTTCAATGTTGACACTTTCATTGCGGACGAGTCCTACGCGCTACGCTCGTTGGCGCTCCCATGATTTTTCCGCTTTGTAGCGAAAATGTACCTCCTACAGAGAACTCCCCTCGGGAGTTCCCCGCGCTCAATGTGTTAAATTTAATCCTAGTTAACCTCCGAGCTTAGTTGGCAGTAACTGACTACAAAGCTCGAGGTTCCGGGTTCGAATCCCGGCGATGGCATTTATTGATGTTTATCACAAATATTTGTTCCTTCGTCATGGTTGTTTTCTATCTAAAGTGTCATATGCGTCTATATATTATATCGTCGCTTAATGCCCACAACTCAAGACAAGCATAAATACCGTGGGACTATGCCGATTTGTGTATGTATCTGTATAAGATACATATATAAAAAATCATCAGTAGATATTATCAAACCGGAATCAGAAAGGGATTCGAAAGTACCTACTGTTGACACAACAAATGAGACAACATTTACCAAGAAAAGAAAAGTAAAGTTGATTATACATGTAGTGAGTGATTAATTAATCAATTTCCTGTAAGTATCTGCACTTAAACAATGAATATACTGGATGACTTCAAATTAGTGATACAAAATAATAAAACATGAATCTATTAATGGTTTTGCATGAACAACTTTTACTATGGGAACAAATACGAAAACTCAAGAAAAAAATCGACGCTTCCATACATTTTGGTCAACTTATCTTAGCACATTTCTATGAAAGTGTTGGTATTTTTCTTTTTATACAGGATAAATGTAACAACGAATGTATCCTAGATTGACGTGTATACAATTGTGTCAACACTGCTTTCGAATCCCATTCTAATCGCGGTTTGATAATATTTATAGGTTAGACTTTTCTGAATAAAAACCCAATGGTATGAAAAAATAACTTGCTACCAGTAACAAGTTGCTGGTCAAAGAAATCCCGTATTTATCATACTGAGGTACAGCCAGAGGAAGCTGAATGTATAGCGTTCACCTAACAGCCACTTAACGTAAAACAACGTACTAACGCAATATTACGGAGTGCTTTATAGCGTTAATATTTAGATTAATCCGGTATGTTCAGCTTGTTCCATGTTATCCTTTAATCTTGTTTGTGTTCCCAGTGATGCTCTTCTTTTTCAGAAGCTGACGAAAGCTTGTTATCATACGAGTCTTCAAAGAAACGTAGGCGCATTTAAATAAACAAACATATTTTGGCGACTGATATTATATTAGCAATGTAAATAAACAAGCAATCTGCATACCTATATGTACATATCTATATTTATAAAAAATGTACAGATCATTAAATAGGTACAACATTGTCAGCCTCCGTAGCCTAGTTGGTAGTGACCCTGCCTACGAAGTTGGAGGTTCCGGGTTCGAATCCCGGCGAGGGCATTATTTGTGTATTTATTTATCACAAATATTTGTTCGTTGGTCATGGCTGTCTGTCTATGTATGTAAGCATCTATCTATTATATACAGGGTGTAAGTCTGGCGAAGCTCTTAACGGTTGTTAGTTTACGACATAATAAATACATTCAAATAACACTTAAAATTAGAGCAACAAAATTTTCCATACAAAATAATTCGGCGCGCAATGTAGAGCAACATACGCGAGTTAAACACTCGTTGAAAGCTAATTTCAATAGTACATTGTGCATCAAGGGAGGTAAGTACGGAATTACTAACGAGAGTGTTAGAAGCCCGACGCCGTTAGGCGGAGGGCTTTTATGACTCGAGTTAGTATTCCGCTTACCGACCGTGATGTATACAATGTTTTTCATCACACTTTCCAACCAAAAAATAAGTTTTAAGACATAATATTATTAAATGACGTACTGACATTTCTATTACTCCCTAGGGAATTTCACTTTTCTATTACTCCCGCTACGCGCGCAAGCAATGGCGCGCTTAGACAGCAAGTGTGATGAAAAAGTAGATAACATAACTGCCATATCAACAATAACAAATGTTCGTACCTACATTGCAGCTCCGATAATCTTCAAAAAAATTCTGTGGGGTCATAATTAAGAGTAACTTTAAAAAAACCTTGTAATCATGGATATGATTACACTAATGAGTCCCATGCCTGGTTTAATTGATCGCCCGTATTAGATTTACACACTGTATATCGTCGCCTAGTACCCACATCACAAGCCTTAATTGAGCTTACCGTGGAACTAGGTCGATTTGTGTAAGATTTAGTGAAACACGTATGAATAACATTTTAAGTTAATATAAAATTTTGTCTTAAATCGTACGGAACGGTATTGTTGAAATTTTTGCAGTTGCTTATTCGTTTAACTTTCCGCACGAATAACATACTTTACATCTGAATCGTGCATATGATGTGTATCAAAATATGTATCATAATTCTAAGTACCTGTGTATAATTATTAATAGTCTGTTATCCCTCTTTATAAGTTATTATATTTATTATCTATACAAAAGATAAATGTTCAAAGGGGGTAAGAAATGAAGTATAATTTCATTAAAGCGCTTGTGGCCTAGCGGTAAAACGCACGGCTACTACGCAGCGGTCGTGAGTTCGATCCCCGGCTCGTACCAATGAGTTTTTCAAAAACTTATGTACGAAATATCATTTGATATTCACAAGTGCTTTGCGGTGAAGGAAAACATCGTGAGGAAACCTGCATGCACCTCCGAAGAAATTGAAGGGTGTATGTGAAGTCCCCAACAAGTACTAGGCCAGCGTTGGGACCACGCAAAATAGGCATGTTTGATGTCGAGTTGCGGAAAAATGGCCAGAATACAACAACAACAACAACATACTTTCATTACAAATCCCATTGCCAGAGACATCCTATCGAAAAACAATATTGAGGAGAGGATTGATCAAGAGGAGTTATAGGTTTATTTAACAAGGTTACAGGCCAATATACGTTTTGTTTACCATCAGGGTCCTTAGACAAGTTGCCAATCGCTAACGCTTAATCGTCAATCGTAAACGAAAGGCAGCTGTCACACCTGTCTTTGTCGCGCTAATATGAAAGAGTGACAGAGAGGGGAGACTACGATGCGCTACTAAGCGTTAGCGATTGGCAACTTGGCTAAGCATCCAGGTCACCATACCTGTCGCCGCATTAAATACTTACCATCATGTATGGTAAATTTACACATTATTATCTTAAGTGGGTACGAGTAGGTACACATTAATTTAGATGTTTCATGTATTTGAACTGCCAATTCTGAATTTCGTCTGCAATCCAATCTTTAAATGAAGTAGTGAACCAATAAATGGAACGTAGCCATGCAGTACTTGCAAAAGCGCCT
>JALPQI010009561.1:0-41628 GCA_025490895.1 Thaumatotibia leucotreta
TAGCACACGTACAATTTTGTTGTTTGTATGATTGGTTAATTTTTTTTTAATTTTTCGATGTTGGTCCATACTGAAAGTTCATCGTAATGGTTGATAGACTCGGTCGGTAGCGGGAAGGAACGTCGTCTCTTTCCACCCTGTATAACTACTTACACCATAAACATGGGGGACTATCACATCCTTCCAATTCACCTTCCATTTTTCCACCAAGCACTAACATGAAATGTATTCAATGAACTGACAGGCAATTCAGAAAGATTTGCTAGAAGCTAGAACTATTGAAAACCTCTAAAGCGACTTTTACCATACTTTTACCAGAACCATGGACCTTTCTTAACATATTCATGCACATATTCTATATCAGCACTTAAATATTGAACATCCATTATTGAATCATTCGCGTTCAGTATGGATTATATTTTAAATTGCTCCAATTGATGATGGAAATGTACATAACTCGTCACTAGCATTATGAGAAATCTATTGGGATTACATTATGCACATGCTATATATTTTTAATTTAAAACTTTATTCTCGGTTTATTAATGTAGTATCAGCATATAGTTATTTAATTATATAGGTATCGGCACGAGAGTTGAGGCCACGCACGAACACATCACCATGTCATGTAAACACAAGGGGAATTTGAAATTAGTGTTTTTTTTATGTTGGCACAACAAAGTGGCTCCACTCCACCTGATCGTAAGTGAAAAGTAGAGTCCAAATCGCGGTGGCAACGAACAGGAGACAATCAGTAACCTGTTAGTTGCCACCGCCTTGCTGGCCCGCTAGATGCTTCCTCACGCTTCGTTTAAAGGGTCCCAACGTATAGGTATGCGGAAACCAGGGATCGGATAACGGTTTTTTCTCCATACAAAAGAACGGTTCGAATTCCGTTCTTTCTTCGGTGTATATTTTTTTAATTAATGGAGTAATTCAAAAATACCTAGTTCATAATTACATAAAATGTTGAGTACTACATTTAATTACATAAAGAGTGTAAAATATTATAAAATATTGAGCTATTTCGAGGTTTTCCTCAAAAACCGGTTCCGATCCCTGGCGGAAACACATGTGCCGGTAAAGGATTCCACTTTTTAATAGTCCGGCATATGAAGGAATTACCGAATTTCTTGGTACGCGTGGAAATATTTTCCACGGTGAAGGAGTGACACCGCAAACCGGCACGTGTGGTTTTAAAACGGAAAGGGGAGGACCTCCAGCTTCGTAGGCAGGGTCACTACCAACTAGGCTACGGAGGCTGACAAATCAATGTACGAGTATAATAATATTTATCTATGTATTTTGACTAAAAGTACTTGATTCCAAATTTCAGAAATAAAAGTAAATATTTTAAGAGTAAAAACACTCGCAAATATTATGAAGAATATATTATAACATAATATTTATTTACAGATAAGTAGGTAGGTGCAATACCTACCATATATTTTTCTCAATATGAAAGGAATATTATTTATGATTAGTAAAGTTCAGTTCATTTCAGAGTTCAAATTTGTAAATGAATGGAAAAACTAATATAAAAATAATAACTAAGCTGATTTAAATCTTTCAACGAGTACTTACTAAACAGCGCTATTTTCTTTTTCTTCCCTCTCGCTTCGACGCTCTGAGACTCAGGAAATGCGTTGCAAAATGCCACAAAACAGATTAAAAACGAAATTAAGATCTTAATACGCATTTTTGCAAGATTTGTGTTCGCAGAATTCTTAATCTTTCTTTTTTCACAAAATGACTTGGATTCTTCACTTATTTCGTTGAGCTATTTAAAGAGTTTCCTTTATAAGTGCTAGGAACACCTTATAATCACTTTCTTCTGTTTTTATAATGAAAAGAGGATCCAGTAGAATTGTTTTTTTTTTTTTAAAGAAAATATAGATGTTTTATCCTCAAACTTCAGTGACATAATGCTGGTTGTTCAAGGCATACCGAAAAGTCACCTCGACGCTAACAGTCCTAATAAGTAACTCTAAGTGAAAAGTGAGACTTGTAACTTTCTTAGGCTCTAATAAGTTATGAAATACTTAACAATGAACTTGGCAATGCCGGATCCCTTCGTAAAAGAAAGTGATGGATGGCGTATTTTTTAAGTTTGGAATAGTTTTGTACCTCCTGTAAGCTATATTACATATACCTAGGGTGTTCTCTGTAGTACGAACAATATAATTTTAAGTTTTTTGCATGTTTCGTCATAATTATGTATTTTATTGTACGTCTGTAGTCTATCTGATTCTGATTATTATTATTGAAGTTGACATAGGGCAGGGCAGTTAGAAATTCATATCTGTAGGCTTATGATGGTACTATGTTTAATCGTTTGTCGTAGTTGCCGTTAGGTTCTAACAAGTATGTACATAAGTGCGAAAGTGATGCGTAGCACGATAAATAGATAAAACGGGACCATCATAAGCCACCTGTATAATATTTTTACATGTAGCCTATACCGTTAGCCAGTATAAAACAAAAAACCGGCAAAGTGCGAGACCGACTCGCGCGCGAAGGGTTTCGTACCATTATCCATTTATCATTCAAAAAATACAGTTAAATCAACCTACCTCAAAAACTATAAGAGATATTTTAATCAAACCAAAAATCGTTGATAGAGTTTATTAATATGCATAACATAACATGTTAAAGGTTTTAAGTCGATGTTAAGATAAAACCAAGATAAAGTTCTAAAAGTTTGTTTACTTTTTTTTTTTTTGATGAACTGTTATGAACGGTATAATATAATTATGTATTATATAAGGTCCTAATTTATTAGTTGTAGATATTTTAACACATGATACTTTACATTAAAATAATTAACTTTAAATATAAATTAAGAAATCTTTTCATGTAATTTTTTTGATTTAATTTTCCTAACAAAAAAATAATTATAATTTTGTGTTAAAAAAATCATCATGTGCATTATCACATGTCACAATAACACTGTCTGTCATGTCATCAAACGACACAATCCAAGGGAAAATAACATGACATTGACAATTAAGTATTTAATTTATCGACGTGAAGTGGCCAGTTTCAGTTGTGTGGTACGTAAAAGAGGTACTAGAATCTGTTCAACGAGTTTTCATTGAATAATCACATAAACAGGGTGTTTTTACGTAGCAAATTTATTTTGCCGTTTTCTCCAAAAAAACATCGTAAAAGCTATAATGTTTCACGGTTTGATGTACTCCAGAGACCGAGTATTATCAGCTGTAAAAATATCTGCATCTAATAAATTAGGACCTTATATTCTGCAGTCTGTCAATCCTAAATTGTACTGTAGTAAACTTCCTACTCACCTTGAAATTCCCGTTGGCTGCAGTAAACAGCTTATTTTTTGATTCAATACTCGTAAAGCGATCCTATTTTACAATAATAAATAATCTACTTAAAATATATGCAAATATTTTGCATTTCCTCTAATGTGGCAGTTATAAAAAATTGTACGTTACGATACAAGTGCAACAGAAATTACCTTCCGAAGTTTCGAACTGACAAGAAAGTGACCACTTTTCGCACTAGTGCGTAAAAAGGCACCAGCCGGTCCTACTACGAAAAATACATTTGGAAGTTACAAAGTTGCTTAGCAATGATGGGAAACTTCACTATGATCTCGCTTTAACTATATCTGTGTGATTATAAATTCTGTTCACATTGTTATTCATAATATCAGTATGAGCATAAAAAGCATGCAACAATGATTCATGGTAATGCCTGAAAATTGTACGACGTTTGGCTGTAAAGCGAATTTAAACGACCATACATATCACGTGCCTGAATACCGTTATTATAGTACATTCAAATATCACATATCATTTTAACGACAGTCATAAATATCCTGGGTCAAATGCGAACTTTACCAAATCTGGAGCAAAAACGAATCTCCCGTCTGTGTCCCTGTCTAACAATCTGGTAGTAAATGAGAATGATAAAGAGGGGATAGATTTGGCTAAGAAATCGCTATAACAGAGGGAATCTGTGCGGACCAATGATATAAAGCCCTCGATCTTCGTGTGTCCCTCGGGTAGCGTTCAGCCTTCCTCGTTACGGCGGATCAGGTAGCATTGGGCGTCGATGTTCATACCATAGATTCATAGCTTTTAGATAGAACAAAATATTATATTGAGACGTCTTTTAATAACTGCTGACGTTCAAATTTAATCAACTCTTACTAATTTAAGTCAATAGAGTTGATAACCACTATGTATACTTATTGTACCTATTCGTAATTACATCATCGGCATATTGTTATGAGCTTTAATCATAGTTTAATTGCATCTGAAAATTTATCTGATAGAAATATGAGCACACGTGATTTTTTTATTAATAAATAAATTTGTAAACAAATACATAAACAGAAAAGCTGTGTTTACAATATATTATCTATAGCGGATAGAGTTCATCATCATCATCAACATCATCATCAGCATAGTCCACAGCCGGACGTAGGCTTCTCCTATTAACTATACGTATCGACGCATTAGGAGGTACATGCCCATGATCTCAACGCTGGGCAAGCGGATTAGCAATTGCAGTAATGTATCTGTCTACTATGATGTCACTGCTGCCCATCATCAATGAAATCAGAGGATGGTTAGTGACACTTCAATGCCTTACGACACCGCGGGAAGAGTTGGGGTGGTGACAAATGTATTCCTGCTGCCGTCCACACGGCAAACTCGTAATTATTAGATTTTTTTTTTTATGTTGGCACAACAAAGTGGCTCCACTCCACCTGATCGTAAGTGAAAAGTAGAGCCCAAATCGCGGCGGCAACGAACAGGAGACAATCAGTAACCTGTTAGTTGCCACCGCCTTGCTGGCCCGCTAGATGCTTCTTCACGCTTCGTTTAAAGGGTCCCAACTTATAGGTATGCGGAAACACATGTGCCAGTAAAGAATTCCACTTTTTAATAGTCCGGCATATGAAGGAATTACCGAATTTCTTAGTACGCGTGGGAATATTTTCCACGGTGAAGGAGTGACACCGCAAACCGGCGCGTGTGGTTTTATAACGGAAAGGGGAGGGCGGGATCAGGGAAAATAACTCTTCAGAACACTCACCATGGTACAGGCGATAAAAAACGCTCAGAGAACCAATGTCCCTACGTAGTTGAAGGGGGGGGGGGGATTTGCGCTAGATTTCTTGATAAATTGCAGAGTTCCTTATACAGCCTATTCCTTCAATAGCACCTTGAATTTTTTGAATGCTATCCGGCTAGGGACTTCTCTAGGCGGATGATGGGACTGCCTACCCAACACCCGCAGGGCATTCGACTGTCACAAGTACGTCGTCTTCCATTAGCCTTAAGGTGTTCGTACATTCTAACAACTCCACGCCAACGCGGCAGAGCAACTCTACTCACACTTTCGAAGAGTAGTCAACTGGTTAATCCACCCAATGATCACTAATAGACAACGCGGCGGCAACGAGTGGGAAATGAAAATAGTTGCTTGATACACGTCAGTCGCAAACGCATGGTCACCGCGTGGACAACGTGTGGTCAATGTGTGACCGACGAGTCGGGTTTGACCTTTAGTGTAGGTACAACGCGTAGACCACTCGTCGTACAGTCGAGTGCATTAATATATAGACACATTTGTAAGGTATCAGTATGGAGAAGTGTATATATATTAATGCCCTTGACTGTACACTACTTTGATATCATTTTTTGAAATTAATCTTAGTTCGTATGACATAGGATTTAAAATTCAATATTTTGCATAGAGTCGAGTCGCCTTTGAGTCGTTATAATGTGCGAAGACCTTTATTTGACAACGTTTTCCTTTACCTTGTAAGTTGCACATAGAATACACAGAGATCCACAGAGTTCCACGAGAGTTGAGGTCACGCACACAACAACATGTCATGTAAACACAAGGGGAATTTAAAATAAGTGTTCTTTTTTCGTACTGTAGTGTTATTCACTAAGGAAACCGCCTTGCTGTCAGCGCTGTGTCAGTGCTGCGGCAGCGTCGAGCCTAAAAATGGTATTCACTAATGTACTTTAAACGACACTAGTGCTCGGCGACGAATGCGGCGTGAGCTGGAACTACATTGCGTCGAAAGTTTGACGTTTAATGTATGAACTTCGTATTCTCTAACGAAAAACAGCGACGAACTCGCCCACAACCTCGCTCACAGCCTCGATTCCTAATGTCAAATCAAACAGCTAGGATTTTAGACAAGGCTGTCTCGACATCGAGCTCGTTGACGAACGCAGCGTCGAATGTGTCAATAATAATAATATAAGAGAATAGCATAGCTGACAGCAAATCTAATAGCTACTATAATATTGGCCAAAGAGTTTATTAAACGGATTTGCTTCAATATTTTGACGCAAGTCACGTTAAGTCATTCATTCACTCACATTTTTTTGCAATTAGTACTTAATTTACATGTGCGTGTTATCTTTCACCTCATAGTATGTATATTTTCTCATAATTCTTGGACTAAATTATAGGTGCACTCCACAGCTGTAAGGGTGCGGCTCCACTGATGCGAAGCTGTGCAAAATTTTACAAATTATATTCTTCAAATTCAAAATTCGAAACACTGTGATGCGGTCTCATTGGCCGAGCTCCCACCGCTCCGCGTCATTGGAGCTGCACCATAAGTGTGGGCACTGAACATACTTGATATTGGCAAAGTGCCCTGGTAGCAGTAAGCCATAATTATAAAAAAAAAACTCTAATGAAACTACCAATAGCAAAAATACGTCATAAATCATTTGCGTCTTGTTCTTTTAAAACCTGGATGCTTAGCCAAGTTGCCAATCGCTAGCGCTTGGTTGCGTATCGTAGTTTTCTCTCTCTGTCACTCCTTCATATTAGTGCGACAAAGACAGTTAGCCGCCTTTCGTTTACGATTGACGATAAGGCGTTAGCGATTGGCAACTTGTCTAAGCACCCTGGCATTACTCAATGCGGTATCTGCGTAGGATTATCTTTGTTTGACCGTAATCTCTCATTTTTAGGGAGCCGCGATTATTCCCGTATTCCCTGGGTTGAGATCGCACCAAATGGCTGCTCGGTGATTTATCGTGTGCCCGATTTGTAGTTTTTTTTTTTCATTTTTGACCAAGCTAGCGGTAAATCTGAGCGAAGAAATCTGTTTTCTGTTGGATAAACTAGTTCGAATGTGTGTTCGAATGATTTAGAATATTTTTGACAATGTTTAGTTAGATATATATTTGTCTGCCTCCGTAGCCTAGTTGGTAGTGACCCTGCCTACGAAGCTAAAGGTTCCGGGCGAGGGCATTATTTGTGTATTTATTTATCACAAATATTTGTTCCTTGGTCATGGCTGTCTATATATTTAAGTATCTATATGTATCTTTCTATTATATATATCGTCGCCTGGTACCCACATCACAAGCCTTAATTGAGCTTAGCTTGGAACTAGGTCGATTTGTGTAAGATTTCCTAAGATATTTATTTATAATTATTTATTTATATTTTTAATGGTGATACCGTAAAGGGGCGACATTTAAAAATTGATCGCAGACAAAATGAGCCAGCCTATCCATAATACGGTCGAGTCACAAAGCCAGCGCTATCATTGTATCAGCCACACTTCACGGCAATATTTCCATCATTTAGATGATTATTAGTTAAAAAATACCTAAGTGGTTCTCTGAAAAATTATTTAAATACTTTTCACAGGCCACAGTAAACTGAATGGTGTGTTACCAAAAGAGATGAACCTTGAAACCAGGGACCGGAACCATTATTTTATTCATACAAAAAGAACGGTTCTTTTTTCGTTCTTCGGTATATTCATATTCATATTCATATTCATTTATTCATAAAATTAAAAATTTTACATGTCATAAATAATAAAATAAAATTAGGAGGTCAATTAATTTACAGTTTACATTAAAATAATCTATTCAACATTAAAAATTAAAATAAAAAAGAAATTATACATTAAATTACATCAAATGAAATCGAATTAAATTAAATTAAATTAAATTATAATTTTCATATTCATGCATGTCATAAAATGCTTGATCAGTAAGCCATTTTCTTAATTTTTTATTAAATGCTATGTCATCTGTGATTATTTTTAAACTGTCGGGTAGTTTATTATAGACACCTGGCCCTGCAACAGATATAGTTTTTCCTGACTTTGCAAGTCGGCAACATGTCGTGGCTAGCATATTTTTATTTTTCTCTGCAATGCGTATGCTATTAAAGGTTTTTGTTGGGAATTGTTGCATATTATTCCTTACGTATTTAATTGTGTAGTACAGGTATTGTGATGTGAGTGTCATAATGTTGTTATGTGTGAAGAGTTGCTTGGCTGGGGTTCCGTGTGGAACATATGAGATGATACGCACTGCGCGCTTCTGAAGCAGGAACACACGCTGCCATTCCGCTGCTGTGGCCCAGAATTCGATACCGTAACACATCACTGAGTGAAACAATGAGAAGTAACACGACCTCAGCTGCTGACGAGGCAAGATACGAGCTAACCTACTCAACGCAAAGCATGCGCCTGATAACTTGCCACATACCACATCGATGTGTATATCCCATTTCAGGGCAGAATCCAAGGTCACGCCTAGGAACCTGGTGGAATTGACCAGAGGCAGAAAATCATCGTCAACGCTAACATTGAGTGGACGTGGAGGTCTACCACCAAGGATTATATGCATCACCTGCGTTTTCTGTAAATTTAAAACTAAACCGTTTGCAGAAAACCAACCCTGCAGCCTGGAAACCTCGGATGCGATTTTGTTTTCAAGCGACGCAATTGATTTCGCTGTTATGATAACACTGGCATCATCTGCAAACATGAACATTTCGCCATTTACCATCTTAGGAAGTTCGTTTACCTGGATCAGGAAACACAAATTAGCCAAAGATGAACCCTGCGGTACGCCGATATCAATGCTGCCGCTGTCTGATACAGTTGTCCCACTGTTTATCGCTACGCTTTGGTGCCGCTGACGCAAGAAATCCAGCATTAGTTTAAGACTAGGACCGCGGATGCCAATATGTTGGAACTTTTTCTCTAGTACGCTGTGATTGCAGAGATCAAATGCACGCGTCATATCACACAATAATATTGCTACATGACATTGATTCTCTTTTGATGACATTATGTTGTGTATTGTATGACGAATAACGTCAATACATGATTTGTTTCGCCTATAGGCATATTGTCTGTTACTTAACAAGTTATATTTTTCTAAAAACGTTCTTAGCCGAGTTGCTAAACCATATTCGAATAGTTTGGCTATTGTAGGTATAATACTAATAGGCCTATAGCTTTGCAGGTTATCTTTACTGCCTTTGCCTTTATAAATAGGTACTACTTTTATGTTTTTTAATATACAAGGGTATGTTCCTGTTTTTATTAAATAATTGAAAATATAAACTAAGTGGGGCAACAAAGTCGGCAGTGTAATTTTAATTAGTTTGGTAGATATATTATATATGTCACAAGTATTTTTACACTCCACTCCTTTGGTAGCTATGTCATATAATTCTGCTTCTGTAAATAATTTAAATCTCAAAGATACATCGCTCGGGTTGGTAGTCTGGCTTAGAAGTAGGTAGGCAGCGTTCGGGTCGGCAGTGGGAGCGCGCACCGTCTCAGCTGCACTTAGAAAAAACTTGTTGATTTCATTAGCGAGGCGGTCGCTCGAGTTATATAACCTACCGGTCTCATCCCTTAACATATTTAAGATTTGTTGATGTTTCATAGGCTTCCTACCAGTGTATCCATTTACTATTTGCCATAGTGTTTTTTGCGAATTGGAAGAACATTTTAACAAGTTTCCGTAATAGGTTTTTTCTGCATTTGATAAGGATGTTTCAAGTGTTAACGACTGTGATAAAATGATTGGGCAGAAAAGTTGTTTATCGGGCGAGTTCTCGCAGTTACGAAGTAGTTGCATGAGTAATTGTTTTTGTGCAAGGATTTTGTCAGTGACCCACGGACAAGTTCGCTTACTAGATATGTTTTTGTCTTTTTTATACGGGAAACAAGTACTGCAAGCATTATTTAAAATGTTTATTATTGACGTTAAAAGTGCTATAGGGTTATGTTCGTGCTTTGTTATGACACATGGCCAGTCCACTGAGTAAAAAGTATTCATAAAATTGTGAAAGTTGTGTTTTGAAAAATTACGTGAAACTTCGCTATTTTCCGGGAAGGATTGTGAGTGTATAGTTATCCTTTGTGCGTAATGGTCAGATATATATGTAGGGACAATGTTTGTGTTAATAACTTGAGAGTGTGTTAAGTTATTTGTGTAAACATGGTCAAGACATGTTGCCGACGAACCTATTTGCCGAGTTGGGTGAGTAATTAGTTGTATAAATGAATAGGAACCAATTAAATCAATCAGAGCACGTCTTTGAGGAGAGTCGATCAGGTAGTCTATATTAAAATCACCTGTTACAATTACTAATTTGTCTTCATTGACTAATTTTAGAAACAATTTTTCAAATGTATTTAAAAATAATTGGAAACTACTTAAATTAGAATGGTAGATACAAATTACAATTAAATTCAAATGTGTCATTTCGATGCATCATATTTCGCAACTATGTTCTATGGACATGGTACAAATATCAGTTCTTTCCTTGAATGGTATGTTTTGTCTTACATAGATGGCAGAACCTCCATGCGCCATTGACTGTCTACAAAAATAGGATGCCAATTGAAATGACGTAAAAGTTACATTTTTAATTTCAAATACTTTTAGCCAGTGTTCCGTTAAGCACAAGATGTCACACAGTAGTTCGCTAGCTAAAAGTAATTCTAGTGTTTGTGTCTTACTACATAAACTTCGAATGTTTTGGTGGCAAATTGATAGCAACTGTTTACTTATCACCGTCTGGTTCTTGGGAGCCGATGACATTTTCTGAATCCCTGCTTCGTAATCGTTGAGATAGAAAGGGCCGCCATTTGTTAATAGTAACATCAATAGGCCATACTGCGGGGTCCATAAAAACCTCAAACACTGACCCTGGGATGCCAATTTTATACGATTTATAGTCGACTCGCTTGGACTTTATTTGATCGACTGTGTAGTTCGCATTTTTAATCGTCTTTAGGTGATCGATTATGCTCTCTGGTGTAGAAGTAACACTGAAAAAACATCCATGCACATATCGCATTATACCTACTTCATTTAGGTTGGTGTTAGTTGCTGTACCTTTTAAAAGTCTGTTGGAGTGCCTTTCGGTTCGTTCATTTTGCGTAGATTTTGACCGTATGTTTGCGAATTTCTTATCTTCTGAGCTTTTATCAGTTTGAATTTTTTCTAACGGCGATGTTACCCTGTCAGTTTGGAGAGTCACCGCAGTCGGTGTCATGGCTGACGGACGTTCGCTGTCGCTGGTTGGTGTAGCGCTGCGCTGCACTTCTCCTAGAGCTCTTCCCGCGCCGCTATTGGCGTGCTGTTTTGCTACCGAACGCGTATAGGCGCGCCGGGCTGGCGGAGTCTTATCAGCAGGCTTTTGAGATTTCAAAGTTTCAAGCTTCGTAATTTGGTCGGACAGCTGCTCGATCATCCTTAGTTGATCCGCTAGTTTTGTAGCTAATTCTTGAGCTAATTTCGCGGTCTTAGAGTGATCACTTTTCACTGACACCAATGTTTCTTTGATTTTTTTCAAAATTAAATCACTTTGAGCGTTATTCATTTTAATTTATATTTTTATTACGTTGAGAATCGATAGATAGGTGTTAACCCGTGAATGACAGATATATATAAATTGTAAGTTAATGGAGTAATTTAAAAATATGATATTGTAAATAACATATTTAAAATATTGAGCAGTACATAAAGAGTATACGATATTTTAAAATATTGGGCTATTTCGAGGTTTTTGTAAAATACCGGTTCCGGTCCTTGCGCATCACCCGTTACGTGCCATTAAGTATCATAATATATTTTGCATAGGAACAAATAGTCAAAACTTTTTCGTGAAAACAAATTAGTGTTTCTATGTGACCACCCGTCCGATCACCTATGTCGACCAATGTTCCGTCGTACAAAAAGAAAAATGTTTTTTCGCGTGCAAAAAGTTCTTTGTTATTTTCATTATTTTACTACCTACTCATGATATTTTCGGATCGATACAACCTTCAAAAAAAGCACATCTAAAAGGTTGGCATCCTTCTAACCCGCCAGTGTTACAAGCGACGATAGTTACCATCCAAAATTTAAACGCTAGAGACTATGACCCAGCAAATAACTTTAGTCCGTCCGATACCTTATCCCATGCTCAATTTACCAAATCTACCCAATAAACGTTATTAGGCCTTATTAGATAGATTCTAGGTCTCACTCAAAGCTTCACTTGATGAATATTAACAGCGGATTGGCCATTAGGGCCCAGACACGATTCGGGTCTGGGCAAAAACGTTTTATGTGATCGCCTAACTGCCGTAAGATGTATTAGGTCTTGGTCTCGGGTTACACATTGCTTTTTATAACCGAATGTATCGTTTGGAAAAATAAATTCGTATTTTTTTCGAGCTAAATTCGCGAGTAAATATACCTAGCTATCTACTTTATTATTCAATACGAGTAGGAGTATATTGATTACTTTCTCTATACTCCCGTACTTTAATTTGTCATTTACATGGTAGTGAACCCACCTTTAAGCCCCTACCTTACAGATGTCAAGATAAGTCTATATTGTGTATTCCCTATAAACGCATTCGGGTTTACATAGTGGTGTTCCAGTTAAGGACTAATTGACTATCATAATTATTTTGACTAGGCAAAAAAAGGCGAAAACCTTTTTTCGAGAAAAATGGCTTTTTTTCTCTTGCTCACTCCTAATGACAATGCGACATGGGCCAATTTTAGATTAACCTATATCGGTTAAGTAGATTAGTTACATTTAATCTATGTATATAAATTGTACAGTTTCGAAAATAAATATGTTAAAAAAGATATAATAAATTAATAATAATACTGTATACATAATAAATTAATCATAAATATTTAAGGAAGGCAAAGTTTGGCCGAAACGTCCAAAATCTTTCAGTCTCAATTGGCTTCAGTGCAATGAAGTTTATTGAACAGCCGAAGGGATTACCCATTACATATGTTGAATATGTAGAAATTACGAAAAAAAATAAAAAAACGGCCAAGAGCATGTCAATGGGTCATGCTCAATGTAGGGTTTCGTAGTTATTCAAAAACGGCTGGGCCGATTATGTTCGAACTAGTTTTATTTTAAATTACTCTATAAGCCCACTATTCATGATTTTTTTCATATTTTTGGACCTAGGGATCAAAAGTTAGACGGGGAGGGAGACACATTTTTTTTTCTTCTGGAGCGATTAGCTCCGAAAATATTGACTTTAGAAAAAAACTTTCTTCTAAGACCCTTATTCTTTTTAAGAGACCTGTTTAATGGTATCCACTTCACCAGTTGGGGAGGTACCCGAAAAAAAAATGATTTTCTAGTTTTTATTGTACTTGTGTTATATTGTGTTTGTCAGCCTCCGTAGCCTAGTTGGTAGTGACCCTGCCTACGAAGCTGGAAATTCCGGGTTCGAATCCCGGCGAGGGCATTATTAGTGTACCTATTTATTTATCACAAATATTTGTTTCTTGGTCATGGCTGTCTATGTATTTAAGTATCTATATGTATCTATCTATTATATATATCGTGGCCTAGTACCCACATCACAAGCCTTAATTGAGCTTACCGTGGGACTACGTATATTTGTGTAATATGTCCAAAGATATTTTTTTATCTATTTACCACTTTGTTGTCATGATTAATATGTATACTTGTACCAAATTGCAGATTTCTAGTATTAACGGCCATTGAGCTATGCTGCGGATAGACGGACATGGCGAAACTATAAGGGTTCCGTTTTCGGTTCCGGCTACGGAACCCTAAAAACGATTTTACCTACGCATGACATTTTGTCACTAGGTGGTAAATTACCTGTGTTGCCAGACGGGTGACGACCACTTAGCATGATAAATGATGGTATGAGTGGACCCTTCAGTGATTGATTTATAGTGTGACCTTACAAATTCAAAGGTCACAGCGTTCTAGGGTACCAGATTCAAAAAACATATCTGGAGACAATTTACCTAAATTATAATTTCGAATCGTAAAACCAATTTTATTTGACTAGATAAGTACCTACTATATTATTGTACTTATTGTATTTGTGTAGTGTTGTCGGTATTGTATTTCAATTAGAATAAAATGGGATTAAAAAAAAAAAATTAAAAGCCATTGTGACGATCCCGGCCCTATTTTTGCCTAAGAAGAATTTTATATAGACCTTAATAGGGCTATTATACTTTTGATTAATTTATTTTCTTTTTTGTTTAATTGACATCCTATAGTAGGTAGTACATTTATAGTAGGTACCTACCAAATTGTGACTCCTTTTTTTAAAACCGCAAAATTATACTTGTATCGATACTTATTTTACATTTATAAAAGAAAAATCATAAAAAAAGGGTTTGCCCAAGCATCGACACAGATTAGGGACCTTACAGGCATATGCGAGAAGAAAAACTTGTTCATAAATTCGGATTTGTAGGTATCTAATAATACAATATCACTGATCTAATACATCTAAAATTCTTCTGAAAGCAGGCAAGACAAAACTTGAGGTTAAAGGTCGTCAGACAGACGGAATGACATTCGGAAAAATGCCGACGAGATTAGTCTACAAAAAGAAAAAGAAAATGATTTTATCTTGTAAGTTGTTTGCTTTTAGGGCGGTTATTATATTTGACGCCAAAAACTTCACAGGCAATTCAATTTATCAGTAGGCTTATGATGGTCACGCGTTGCGTTTATCGTGCTATTTATCACTTTCGCGCTTGCATATTTGTTAGAACCTGACGGCAACAACGACAAACGATTATGCCCGGTTTATATTATTCCAGTGTAGTGATCCAGCGGTCAAATCAAGTCCAGTGCTGGACTGGAGCATATCGTGTCCATTACTCCAGTATTTTAAGAGTAGCCGGATTGGAATCACATCGCGACAATGATCTAACTAGTACTGGTTTGGAACTGGAATGGCTGTCTAGGTACATTATTCCAGTGCCACTGGATTGAGTGAGGTGGAATGAAAAGTTGACGGTCTTTCCAATCACTGGACTGGAACGCTCACTGGAATGGGTACATTCCAGTGTAGGTTCACATTATTCCAGTAGTATTCCTGTACTGGATTGGATTGCTGGACTGGAATGCTACTGGAATAATGTGAATCGGGCATTAAACACGGGACCATAATAAGCCCACAGACAGGTTCTGACAAGTAAGTAAGTGCGAAAGTGGCGAGTACCACGATAAAAGCGTGGGTGCTTAGCCAAGTTGCCAATCGCTAGCGCTTAATCGTCAATCGTAAACGAAAGGCAGCTAACTGTCTTTGTCGCACTAATATGAAAGAGTGACAGAGAGGGAAAACTACGATACGCTACTAAGCGCTAGCGATTGGCAACTTGGCTAAGCATGCTTATCAGTCGTAGCCAAAATGCTAATTTCCTACGCTCAGTCGCAAACGAAAGGTCTGTCTTTATCGCATTAATAGAAAGAGTAACAGAGAGAGAAAATTAAGATACTCTACTGAGCGTTAGCAATTGGCATCTTGGCTACGCACTCAGGACATTCAGAACTTTCTCGAAGCACGAAGAAAATGTTTTCCTAATTGAAAAGTACATGGGCAGTACAAACGCCCTAAAATAACTTGAGAAATTTAAGAACAATTTATATTATCAAGATTTAATTATCCTAGTTAAACAAAGTTTGTCACCCTTGGCACAAGACGTGATTAATTTCATACCGTACCAAACTTCACTAAAATACTCCCCTCAAATATTTGTCTTCGATATTGCACTTTAACTACTTTTACCTAGTTTCAAATAGTGCATTACAACAGTATCATTATTAAAAGGTTATCATTATCAAGCGATAGATATCCACTGTTGTATATATGCCTGCCCCAGAGCATGCCATAACGATCGATCCTAAAGGTGCATTCGGTGCATTCAGACCAACGAGCATTCGCTGTTCTATTCCCCACTCTACGAAATCAACGAATCAAGTTTTGTGTAACGATCGAATTTCGTAGAGAAGGGGGTTAGAATAGCGAATACTCGTTTGGCCTGAATGCACCTTAAGTAGTCAGCATCCAATCGATTCCAGATATCTTTACCAGGTCATCGGTCTATCTATCTTTTCTATGCTGCGTCGAGGGTTCAAGCCGCGTTTCGAATTAGTGTTCTGAGCGAGCATTCGCTTGTTCGTGGGCTGACGAACGAACATTTTGCTATGTGAATTATTGTTTTCATCTGCCCAAGAACGAACGAGGTCGCTCAGAGCAAGTGGAAATGCATCTTATGGTGCTCCCACATTGGAGTCAAATTAACTCTTTTGTCATTCCAGTACCTTATTTTTGTCCTTGACACCATGTCTCATAACTTTATATCATCATATCAGCCGAAAGACGTCTACTGCTGAATATAAGCCTCCCCCAAAGATTGCCACAATGATCCTATGCCACCCGCATCCAGCGGACTCCTACGACCTTCACCAGGTCATCAGTCCACCTTGTGGCGGCCTATTCATTCATCAATTCAGCCTCCGTAGCCTAGTTGGTAGACTTGGTAGTGACCCTGCCTACGAAGCTGGAGGTTCCGGGTTCGAATCCCGGCGAGGGCATTATTTGTGTATTTATTTATCACAAATATTTGTTCCTTGGTCATGGTTGTCTATGTATTTAAGTATCTATATATCTATCTATTATATATATCGTCGCTTGGTACCCACATCAGAAGCCTTAATTGAGCTTGCCGTGGGACTAGGTCTATTTGTGTATGTAAGATGTCCCAAGATAATTATTTGTTTTATTTATTTATATAGGTAGCAGATATAATTTCTAATGATATAATTTTGGTATTACCAAAAGGCTAAATAAATAAATTAATAAAAAAATTAAAAAAACACGACTGCGATTTAAAAACGTTCTTAAAAGTAAAAAATAATTCCTTTTTCAGGTTTATTCTTGTGAGCGTATCTACATATAAGCGCTTATCTTATTACTTACGATATTTTGTTTCGATTGCAGTCGGGGAACCTTCATAATGGTTATATTTTCCGTAAAAAGGTTCCTCGACTGCAATCGAAACAAAATATCGTAAGTAATAAGATAAGCGCTTATATGTAGATACGCTCACAAGAATAAACCTGAAAAAGGAATTATTTTTTACTTTTAAGAACGTTTTTAAATCGCAGTCGTGTTTTTTTAATTTTTTTATTAATTTATTTATTTAAAACCTTTTAGTGAATCTGGAGATTCCTTAAAGTTAGATAGAATTTCAAAAACCGACTTTGCAGAGGTCTTAAACTTCGCTCTGGGGGCCCGAAGAGTTCCCATACCTACCGCTAATTTTGGGCGAAGCCGAAGGGCACGCCGCGTCAGGGCCGGAATATTACCGGAACCAATGTAAATCTATGCTGAGCGAGTCCAAAGGGCGAGCTTCAGGGTGGGAGGCCGAAAACTGAGCTTGCGGAGGCCCAGACCTTCACTTCGAGAGCCAAAGCTTGTCACTTGGAAATTTAAAGCGAGGACGAAGGCCGAGCTGCGAGAAAACTGAGCTACCATTATTTTTCAAATACCCCAGCATATAAATAAGCCGACATCCACGTAGAGGACCGAAGTGTCACTTGGAAGAAATTTAAAGCAAGTACTGGACAAAATTTCAAGTTCGCACTACGATTTTCATAGGAAATCGACTCTTTGGGCTATGATTTTTCCGGTAGGACCTGCAAGAAAATTGAGCTACCAAGCTTTTTCATCTACCCTACAATCTAAATAAGCCCAGCTTCACATAAGACCGAAGGCCTGGAGCGTCATTATCGGGGTGCTTCAAGCGCGAGCCCGAGGGTCGGAGGGCCGACGAGTGAGCCCAAGCGGTACAACCGTCCTTCTGAACTGCCTTAACAATCGCAGCTAGAGCCCAGCGCTACCAGTACCACACTACGGGATGGAATAGTGTAACATGAAAACGATTCGGAGTTCCGCCGACCCAACGATCGTTTCCACAACCTGCGAAGGCTGTAGACCGTGCTCTGCGTAGGGCTGAATGCTCGAAGTCTTGCAAGCTGACCCCCATGTGCCAACTTGCAAGGTCGAAGGCCAAGCTACCAGACCCCAACGCTCCTTCGCTGTACAATGGAAAAGTGTAGCATTAAAACGAATCTCAGAGCCGCAGGCCCGATTCAAGAAAATGCGGAGACTGAATGCTGAGGTCTACGTAGGGCCGAAGGCCTGGAGCGCGGACACTCAGCGTGCTTGCATGCGACCTGCGTGAGAATCAAGTTTCCAGGCAAACCTACCTTCATTCAAGGTACCGTGCCTCCTTCAAATGACAAAGTAGCACATTGTAACGAATAGAAACTTCGGCAAAAATGATGCCACCAAAATTAGGCGGTTGAAACGCTCAGATATTCACCCAACTCCCCTGCACAACAGCTGGAGGGCCGAAGGCCCGATGGCTCGCCCTACGCTACGCGATCCACTTACGCTGTCACTCTATCAGCTGGAGGGCCGAAGGCCCGACGGCTCGCCCTAGGCTACGCAATCCACTCACGCTGTCACTCTATCAGCTGGAGGGCCGAAGGCCCGACGGCTCGCTCTAGGCTACGCGATCCACTCACGCTGTCACTCTATCAGCTGGAGGGCCGAAGGCCCGACGGCTCGCCCTAGGCTACGCAATCCACTCACGCTGTCACTCTATCAGCTGGAGGGCCGAAGGCCCGACGGCTCGCTCTAGGCTACGCGATCCACTCACGCTGTCACTCTATCAGCTGGAGGGCCGAAGGCCCGACGGCTCGCTCTAGGCTACGCGATCCACTCACGCTGTCACTCTATCAGCTGGAGGGCCGAAGGCCCGATGGCTCGCTCTAGGCTACGCGATCCACTCACGCTGTCACTCTATCAGCTGGAGGGTCCAAGGCCCGACGGCTCGCTCTAGGCTACGCGATCCACTCACGCTGTCACTCTATCAGCTGGAGGGCCGAAGGCCCGACGACTCGCTCTAGGCTACGCGATCCACTCACGCTGTCACTCTATCAGCTGGAGGCTGAATCGGCCTTAAGAGCCTACAATTTTGTCAAGACATTTCAAGTTGTAAATTGTATGCGCATGTTACAACACGTATAGAAATTTTGTTCGGCCACAGTTGCTATTTTTAGGGACATTCCTCTGATATGCGAATCATATCTCGAAATCCCCGATATTAGTGAGTACATTTTTTTTATATTGTATTCTGGCCCTTCTCCGCAACGCTGGCCCATACTTTGTTGGGAACTTCTCATCCTTGAATTTCTTTGCAGATGTATGCAAGTTTCCTCACGATGTTTTTCCTCACCGTAAAGCACTTTGTGTACAGTACTGGACAAAATTTCAAGTTCGCACTACGATTTTCATAGGAAATCGACTCTTTGGGCTATGATTTTTCCGGCATTTAAGTCGACACTTATTAATTTATCGTTACTTTCGAACAGTTCGGTCAACTGAGGGACCTTTGGCAGTCATGTCATTATCAAAATATTACAACTTGACGTGCCTACGAATTATTATGCGATCCAATGTATGAAATTGTTCAAATTCTATGGCAAATCAATATTAAATAGCTCTTGAAATTTTACTGTTAACACTGAAAAAAAAATCGCTCGAATATCTATTTTGTTTCGAAAGCATGGTGTGAACTTAAACTTTTGGCCGGTACTACATATCAAATGATAAGTTATTTGAAAAACGCATCGGTTAGGAGCCGAGGATTGAACCCACGACCGCTGCGTTGCAGCCGTGCATTTTACCCCTTGACCACAAGCGCGAACATACAATGTATCTGTTTCATACACACACTTAGCGGTCAAGAAGATGTGTCAACGGTGACAGTCCTGTCACGGCTTAGGCATCGAAGAAAAATTTCAATAGTGCGATGTAGAACATTTCGAGTTTTCTCTTCAAACATATATTTAAACATATAACTTGTATATATATTTACAATCTGCATACAAAATGCTTTAATTTGATACCCAAATCATAGCATTTGGATGACATATTATTCTTTGCGCTTTAATTGTATTTTAATGAATCTGTCTTTTATAGAATAAGTAACAAACATTTAAGTTATATACATATTCGTAATCATTGTTCAAACCTCTTGATTTTGATACCAAACTCGATAGGTTTATTCAAAATTGTTTTTTTTTGGTCAGACAATATTGAATTTATAGGCCGCTGTATGGTTTTTAAGGTCACGTCACATATCCTATGTTACTCGCGACGTCCTGAGGATTCTAATGATACCTTACACTATTAAAAATGGTTCAGTGGTCACGAAGATCTGCGCGTTTAAAGAAAATATGAAACATACATAGGGGCTGAACACATATACTCTCCTTTTGGCAGTCGTGTAAAAAATGGCGGAACCGTTGTTTGGGGGAATTATCATTTCGTAAAAAATATATATTTTTCCTCTTATACCTACTAAAATTGTGATACAATAAATAAGTACACATTTATAGACAACGAGCAGCTGTTGTTACTACTCCGTGGAGACTGCCGGCCGCAGGCCGAGCCCAGAAGAGGCGCCGTTGTGTGACTGACATACCAAATGTCAATTTGAAAATCAAGTTTTATTTACAATTCATTATATTATATAAGTTATACAGCACAACAGTTACCAGAACAATGTAATTTGTTGCTCTCAAGATTTGTGCGTACAAAAATTGATATAGACCACATTTTCAGGCGTTACAAGTGATATCCTGTGAGACTAATTTACAGTGTAATTTTCTTATTTATTTATCGGTTCCGTGTTGTTTTTATACAGTGAAGCTTCTATACCTATGTATTTTTATAATTTACCTTAAGATAGTACTAAGTAATACGTGTGGATGCAATCTTCGTCCCAACCTGGTGATAGCTCTTCATCTTTACACACATGCGGGGAATGCCTCAAAACGTTCGCATCGGTAAGAGGTCTCAACATACATATAACCAAAATACACAGAAATGCCCACAGCCAAAATGCAACTACGTCGACCTGTAGACCACCCATCTCTCAGCCGGCACCTTCAATCTCCAACCATCCAGCTATTCCTTTCCATCTGTATATTAGTAACTTAAAACATACTATCCCTGTAGTTAAAAGAATTCCCCGTGGTGCTCGAATCACGGTCGCAACACATCTTACAAAACTTGTAGACAAATGCGTCGAACATAATGATATCGATGATTGGCATAATCTTCTTCTTTTTTCTTATCGTACTCTGCATGCTACCGATGACTCCTCAACCACCTCTCTTACTCAGAAGATCAAAAACAACTGCTCTAATCTTACATCTCCTATTTCCACAGTGAACAAACAAAATGGAGTTTTCAACCTATGCAAATATGTTGAGACCAAAATTGCCGATGGGGATTTAAAAGGAGCAGCTCGACTCCTTTTTTCAGATGAGAGACTATCACCAGATACTACGGATACATTTTTGGCCTTACAGAGCAAACATCCCCCAGCTCCTCAAACCCCCTATTTCCTTGATCCACCAACGGCTACACAGGTATGCTTACAGATCGACAATAAAGACACTCTTGAAGCGATTGTTTCCTTCAAGGCTGGTTCGGCCGCCGGTCTGGACGGTATCTCACCCCAACATCTAAAGGACTTAATCTCACATTCAGCAGGAGATGCAGGTGAACAACTTTTAAATTCCATCACAAAATTAATTAATAAAATGTACTCCGGCAACATCAACTCCGAAATAGTCCCTATCCTATTCGGTGCTAACCTTGTCGCCTTATCTAAAAAAGATGGAGGGGTGAGACCAATAGCCGTTGGTACATGTTTTCGTCGTCTTGCATCCAAAATAGCAGTTCGGAACATCAAACCTAAACTTCAATCCCAGTTTGAACCAATACAACTAGGCTTCGGCACCAAAGGAGGGTGTGAGGCAGCCGTACATTCCCTGCGCACCTTCCTTTCTAATACGACGTCCGAAGTCCTAGTCAAAATTGACGTCAAAAATGCGTTTAATTCGCTGAACAGGGACACCCTGCTGACAGAAATAAAACAGAATGTCCCCGAAATTTATAACTATCTTCTACTCTCATACGCCGACCCTACTAAACTTTTGTACAAAGAAAATCTACTATCATCGGAAGTTGGCTGTCAGCAGGGTGACCCTCTCGGGCCGGCAATATTCTCTCTTGCGATTAACACTATCATCCAAAAATTAAAATCCAAATTTAACGTGTGGTATCTGGATGATGGGACCCTGGGAGGCGACGTAGATACAATTTTGTTAGATCTTGCTACCATTTGCACCCAATTCAAGAACATTGGCTTAGAATTAAATTTTACTAAGTGCGAGTTGTATATTCCGAGTTCCATCCCTAATCATAACGAGATTAAACAAAAAATTTATACAGTGATTCCGAATATTAAAATTTTAAATAACAAATCGCTTTGCCTCCTAGGGTCCCCCATTTTCGAAGAATCATTTACTGACTACATACAAAATTTCATGTCTAAATTCCAAAATAATTCAAAACGTCTACTTGAAATAAGTCCGCATTATGCAATTTCTGTCCTTAAATTCTGCCTTTTCGTCCCAAAATTAACTTATGTTCTCCGTTGCAGTCCTATCTGGAATCATCAAAATTCTCTAACACATGCAGACGATCTCATAAAATCAACTTTAGAATCCATTTTGAATATACAGTTTACCGATTTGTCTTGGTCCCAAGCATCCCTACCCATCCGACATGGTGGCCTAGGCATTCGAAAAGTTACCAGCATTTCCTTACCAGCTTTTCTGTCTTCTGTCCATAGCTCTGTCAGTCTCATAGGCAAAATCTTAAAGGGTCTTCCCCCAAACTATGAGACTGCGGGTTTGGAAGAAGCCAGAAAGGCCTGGTCTATGAAATGCCCTCACACAACATTCCCATCTCATCCAGATTGCCAGAGGAGTTGGGACGATGTTATGTGTGAAATTACTTTTAATTCCCTTCTGAGCCGAAGTACAGGTTCAGAACGAGCTAGAATACTGGCATCTCGCAGGAAGGAATCCGGCGCGTGGCTTCGGGCCTATCCATCCCCGAACACAGGAACCTTCCTCGAGCCCGAAACCCTACGTCTAGCAACCTGTCTTCGGCTCGGAATCCCCGTCTGTGCTCCACACAGGTGCCCCTGCGGCAGCGAAGTTGAAGCTCTGGGACACCACGGACTCTCCTGTCAGAAAAGTGCCGGCCGCTTTTCGAGACATGCCGCCCTAAACGACATTATTCGCCGGTCTCTTGCCACCATCAACGTGCCAGCTCTTTTGGAGCCCACCGGCATCGCACGTGACGATGGCAAGAGACCTGACGGCATGACTCTGGTTCCATGGAGATTGGGAAGGGTGCTAGTTTGGGATGCCACGTGTGTAGACACACTGGCTCCTTCCCACCTCTCTGGAACCAGCAAACAGGAGGGTGCGGCTGCGAAGGCGGCCGAAAATCGCAAAAATGTGAAATACTCGGGTCTCGGCTCCGGCTACATATTCACGCCGTTTGGGGTTGAGACCCTTGGTCCGTGGGGTCCCAGCGCTCATAAGTTTTTTATAGATATATCTAAGCGGCTTGTTGACGCCACTGGTGACCGCCGTGCTGGCAGCTACCTAGCTCAACGCATAAGTATCGCGATACAGCGAGGTAATGCTGCCAGCATCCTTGGCACCATGCCGCGGGGGCCCAACTTTTTAGATTTATTTTAGTTTTATTTAGTCTTAATTTGATAGGTTACTTTAGTTTAGTTATATTTTATTCTTTAGTTTATTTAGTTTTAATTTGATAGTATACTTTAGATTTAATTATTACTTATGTTATACCTTTTATATGCTCAATTTGTACCGTTTAATAAACTATTTGCATTTCTAATGTGAAAGTACTAGTCCAATATCAAATCCTGGCTGAATTAAAAAAAAATAGAAAATAAATATCTTGGGACATCTTACACAAATCGACCTAGTCCCACGGTAAGCTCAATTAAGGCTTGTGATGTGGGTACCAAGCGACGATATATATAATAGATAGATATATAGATACTTAAGTACATAGACAACCATGACCAAGGAACAAATATTTGTGATAAATAAATACACAAATAATGCCCTCGCCGGGATTCGAACCCGGAACCTCCAGCTTCGTAGGCAGGGTCACAACCAAGTCTACCAACTAGGCTACGGAGGCTGAATTGAAAGGCGCTGAACACAACATAGTACTATTTAAATTATAAATATTAGATGTCATATACCAAAGAAAAACGACCAAGATCACCTATGTCCGAGGTGGCGATCGAACTTACGTACTCAGCTTTCGCGGCTGATGCCTGTACCCCTCGGCCACTCGGTCTTAGCAACCACCGGTCAAATTTCTCGGGTATATGCAATCCCTTACAAGGCTAGGCGCTTTTGACCATTCTCTAAGGGCAAAAACTAACTACATGCCTGCACCTCCTATTTAGAATACTTTACAGTTTTCTAGAATAGCTAGAGAGAGATGGTGCTGCCATCTATTGATGGTATTGCCATCTATTAGTAGTGTGACTACTGGAGAAAAATTAAAAGTACAAATCAAAATATTTAGTTAATAAATAATTTGATTTGTGTTTTCACAATATGTTCAATAGTACTATTTTTTATATTATTTATTAGTAAAATCTGTTTTTTTCTGAAGCATTGTCACATTTCTTTGAAGAAATCTTTATTACGCGGTGCATGGTGATATTATGTGGGAAAAATTGTGATATGGCGTCTTGGCAACAATAAAAAACATTGAAATCAGCAATGTACAAGTTGTGGAATATTCTCAAAATTGCGGGAATATACTCCGAAATTTCCGAGTATTATCATGAGAATTTTACAGTAACTTCTCATTGAAAATGTTTCCATGAGATCTTATAAAAATGTGTTATAAATAATTATTTTAAATTGTAAATAAGTAAACAAGGCAGTAAATTTAACTCTTAAGGCATGTATCTAGTACGATCTTGGCCTGATTAGATTATTTGTTAAATTGGGATTCCCGGGGACATTCTCCATCGCAACTTATGAACTTCTCCTCGGTACAATGCTAGTTGGAATAATAGTACATTGTGCATCAAGGGAGGTAAGTACGGAATTACTAACGAGAGTGTTAGAAGCCCGACGCCGTTAGGCGGAGTGCTTTTATGACTCGAGTTAGTAGTCCGCTTACCTACCGTGACGCATACAATGTTTTTCATCACACTTGCCGACAAAAACATAAGTTTTAAGACATAATATTATTAAATGCCGTACTGACATTTCTATTACTCCCTAGGGAATATCACTTTTCTATTACTCCCGCTACGCGCGCAAGCAATGGCGCGCTTAGACAGCAAGTGTGATGAAAATACATTACCTATCATAAGTAAAACATAACAATCGTAGCTGTGTAAAGTTGTATGAAATACATTTATTATTTTCACTCTTTGCACTTATTTGAGGACAAAATTTGTCATGCCAACTTCCGATTGTAATTGTGAGAAAAATTACACGTAAGTAATTGTAAGCGACGCAATTAGATTTATGTTTTAAATAAATACCCGTTTTACGTTTGTCAAAGCTAGGGGACGAACGGGGAGAGCGCGGCGCGCGGCAGCGTCCTGGATGCTTAGCCAAGTTGCCAATCGCAAGCGCTTAGTAGCGTATCGTAGTTTTCCCTCTCTGTCACTCTTTCATATTAGTGCGACAAAGACAGTTAGCTGCCTTTAGTTTACGATTGACGATAAAACGCTAGTGATTGGCAACTTGGCTAAGCACCCTGATAGATTACCTCAATACAGTAACTTTAAAACCAGTCGATATAAGCTGTTGCACTCTCCGCACATCCCTTTATGTTAGTATTTTTTTGGATATACCGCCTCCTTCAAAAATATAAGTATTTTCCTAATTTTGGCAATTTTTTGTCGTGAAACGAACCTACAAACCCTACAGTAATATTACTTTTTTCATTGTCCCTAGACTTTAATAGAAGGTTCGACTATTATTGCCAATATCCTCTAAAACTTGGCTACCCCTCTGGAAATCTTGCCACTTCAGGCAATATGGCTTAAGGTTGAATGATTTCTTGGCAAGAGTCAGCGGTTTAGCCCTATTATTGCCGTAGTTTACTTCCCTTAAGCCAACAATGCTATGTGAGCTCATATTCCAACGGTTTTGCAGCCCTGTCTAACGTAGATGAGGCGAATGCGATGTTCAATGTAACTGAAACAGGAATAGTGTCAGTTACCACGGTTCAAAAATGAAAATATCGCAATTTAATACCAATTTAATATACAGTAATATCCCGCTTTACGCGACCCCGTTTAACGCGGATTCGCTATAACCACAGAATTAGATTTGGATAGAAGAAACAAGTTCATTCATTTGTATGGCGACCGAGCGTAATAATATCAGATTTTGTACTGAAGTTGTTACTTGCCTATGATTTTAAACATGTCTCAGGCCCATGAGTATCCATATTTTTTTGTGTTGTTGCAATTAATATTACTTAAGGAGGCACTTTTAATGTTTTTGTTCACTTCAACTTACAAAATTTGACGCCCGAAAACTGCAAGCTGCGATTAAAGACGGACAGCTCAGTAGATTTTACTGACTTCATTTGACACGCTTAGTAGATACGTTTGCTTGATCTATGGTATATATGACATCAGTGGCTATAACGCTGTTTTTAAATTTATGCAAATAGAAACTAAATTGATATCTGGTTGGTTATTTTCTTGCGCGCGTACGGTCGGCTCTAATAATATGTATACGATTTTGATCTTCATGCTCTTGACATACGTTCCGAAATGTATACATATTATTAGACATGACTGTACATCGCGCCATCCCGGATCGTATTCTTCTACCTTCTAACAAAAAATATTGCGTTATTTATTGTTTTAAGTAAAACGAGTGTACTACAAATACGCGTGTATAAAATGACCACAATGTTTTTCTCTGGAACGCATCACTCGCGTAAATCGGGGTATTACTTAACTGTACATAAATAACAGTTATTCTTAAAATTTGTCACATCACGAAATTCCTAATAGGTATATCGTGAAACGCCGCCATTTAATTTTCGTGATTTGGCCAAGTAACATCCGATATAGTGAGGTTTAGGCATTATGAAATTCCGCTATTTCGTGATATGCCTAGGAATTTCATGATCTAACGAGTTTTACAATTCGTCGCAGACAGAATATGCGCCCAACATCATGTCATGGTAGATATTTTTCGAATAAATTCCTCAAAGGCTAGGATTATATCTGTGAGTTCTTACGTAAGTTATAGAGACGGAGCTATACTAAGGAATGAGATAGTGATATTTACTTCTCATTCCTTAGTATAGCTCCGTCCCTACAACTTACGTAAGAACTTACAGGTGTAATTCTAGCCAAAGGCAATACCTGGCTGACGCCAATGTATATTTGATATAATACGTAATGCACATTTGAGAATTAGCCCCAGGTCTGGATAACATAATGAACTAATATCGCGGCAATCACCGTTAAAGTGGGAATAATGAGTCGGCTTTTACGACAATGATATGGCGATAGGGATGTTCTTTTTATCGATAAAACTAGCGACCCGCCCCGGCTTCACACGGGTGTTTTATACTATGTAGTTATATAGTGATAATGTTTGTAGCTTTGAATATGTTCAGCATTCAGTATAATGTGTTTTCTATTTAGAGGTTGGTATAAAACAATCTGTTAGACAATCAGGATGTCATAAAAATATTGAAGATCTTTGTTTCTGTTTTGCTTGATTTGATTAGTTGAATGTGAATTGTACTTGGTTCAATACTTACTAATGTGTCGCAGAAAGATTTTATAACCTCATATTTTTGTAAAACATGGGCAGAAACATCATTCACCTGAATTACTTTGGTGTTGCTTTGCAAATTGAAGTTCGTACGAATAAATATATGATTTTTCTGATTTAAAAACAAGTATTTTAACATAATACCTAACGAACCTGTCTGATTTTAGCTAAATGAATTGAATGCGTAATAATAGTATGCCAAGTGTTCGATTAAAAGTGAAATTCGAAATGTATTTCACTTTTAATCGATGTATTCGCCCGTTGTGTTACCTCTACCTTTAAGATTCCATTTTTTTGTTATCTTCTTTTTTATGTTACGAGGTGTGCAATAAAGAGTATTGTATTGTATTTCCCAAAATAATTTATTCAGATAACGGTAGCCACCTTTACATATCAATTCCAATGCTTTACCTGTAAACAGCTAGGAACGGAGTACCTGTATTTGCATTGTTGTGTTTGTATGTAATACTACTCTAAACTTGAGATTATCGATATGACAAGAGACATCCTTACGCCGCGTTCATGTTATGGCAGTCGAAACGTCTGTTCATTTTGATAGTCGATGATCTTGTAACGTCTAGTGATTAAGGTATTAATCTAGTAATACTTTAATTTAAACAGATTTCGCTAAAGTTCGGGGGTTTATGTAGGTATTACAAGTAGTGTAGAAACACAAATAAAACAATTGTCTTGAGTACGTTTATACATATACCAACGTTTAGTTTTAGGTACTCAAATTACGTAGGTAAAATTACTGATTTCATACCGACCGGTGCGGAAGTATTCATAACCTCCAGTCTCGTTTCACAATTATGTAAACACATTTGCAAGGTATTAATATGGAAAAATGTATATACATATTAATGAACTCGAACGTAACTAGTCTTAAAAAAGTACGTTTGTTCATGTAGGTCCCATGGAAAACATTGTTCAGAAAGACCATCTTAACACGTTTTTCACAGTTCGGATCACGACCCCGTAATCACCCTGTATACAAATCGGCTGCTCAAAGTCAAATTCAAGTATGTCCATTTTTGCAAATTTTACAGGAGAGCAAAAAAACGTAATTTGTCATTTTGTCATCGACAAATAAACTCAAAATTAATTCAAATTTATTGTCATGGCATTTAACACTATAATGTAAATTTTTTGATGATTTGTATTTTTAAACGGTTTTTATTAACTTCACCGCGTATCAACTGTCGTCGATGCTTCAAATCTTGTGATCGATTTTTCGTCCACTTCTACTGCACCGAAGAGAATAAAATTTGGAACTCTTATCAAGTCCCCATGACAATGCAATATTATAAAATTTGTATCCTTGTACCCTCAAAGCCTGATGCTGCAGACGTACTGCTTACCTTAACCGAGAGTGCACACGTGAAAATGAAAGTATAGCATGTTTGGCATAATCAAATACTAACAGAAGCGATCTTGACTTCCAACTCCTCATTCCTGATGCTGCAGTACTGCCCATAATAACCGCAAGGTTAATCTTTTATCGATATCTTGATTTTAAAGAAGTTCTTTAAGTATTAAGTAGAAACATGCGAATTTAATACTAACGTCCAACTCCTCAAATCTGATACCTACTCCAGTGTTACTGCCTGCCACAACCGCTAGGTTTAGCAATATGTAAATTTTGAAGTACTGCTTTAGATACTTGGTAGAAACGTACGGATTTCATTATCATCATCATCATCATATCAGCCGAAAGGCATTCTTTGGTGAATATAGGCCTCCCCCAAAGATTGCCTTGTGGCAAAAGATTGCCTTGATGCGAGTGGCACAGGGCCGGTCCTTGTGGACCGGCCCTGTGCCACTCGCGTCAACGAGCCCCGCCTGCTGCCACTTCAGCTTAGTGATTCGAAGAGCTATGTCGGTTACTTTGGTTCTGCTGCGGATGGTCTCATTTCTAATCCAATATCGCAGAGAGACTCCTAGCATAGCCCTCTCTATTGCCATTTGGGTCACATTGAGCCTTCTTATGAGGCCCATTGTAAGCGACCACGGTTTAGTACCGTATGTCATCACTGGCAACATACACTGATCAAAGACTTTCGTCTTCAAACCCTGCGGAATATTGGACGAAAAGATGCAGACGGATATAATACTGACTTCCAACTCCTCAAATCTGATGCTGCTGAGACACGTGCCACTATCTGCCATAACCGCCAGGTTTATCGAAATGTTGAATTTAAATTAATGTAAAAAAATATATAAAAACTGAATACTCACTTCCAAATCCTCTAATCTGATACGGCAATATTACCATAAACGCTATTAGTGTGTCATAAACGCTGACAGCGTGGGTAGTCCGCGTAGGACGTGGTGCCTGACCTGCGGTCCGCTTGTTGATAGTGTGAGTTCACCCCGCGGACCATCGGGTTCGCGTAGGGCGAGCCGTTGGGCCTGCGGCCCTCCGGCCGATAGAGTGACAGCGTGAGTGGACCGCGTAGGGCGAGCCGTCGGAACTGCGGCCCTCGAGCTGATAGAGTGACAGCGTGAGTGGATCGCGTAGCGTAGGGCGAGCCGTCTGGCCTTCGGCCCTCCGGCTGACAGAGTGACAGCGTGAGTGGATCGCGTAGGGCGAGCCGTCGGGCCTGCGGCTCTCGAGCTGATAAAGTGACAGCGTGAGTGGATCGCGTAGCGTAGGGCGAGCCGTCTGGCCTTCGGACCTCCGGCTGACAGAGTGACAGCGTGAGTGGACCGCGTAGGGCGAGCCGTCGGGCCTGCGGCCCTCGAGCTGATAGAGTGACAGCGTGAGTGGATCGCGTAGCGTAGGGCGAGCCGTCTGGCCTTCGGCCCTCCGGCTGACAGAGTGACAGCGTGAGTGGATCGCGTAGGGCGAGCTGTCGGGCCTTCAGCCCACTGGCTGATAGACTGACAGCGTGAGTGGTTCGTGTACTTAGGGCGAGCCGTCGGGTTTTCGGCCCTCCAGCTGATAGAGTGACAGCGTGAGTGGATCGCGTAGGGCGAGCCGTAAGGCCTGCGGCCCTCCAGCTGATAGAATGACAGCGTGAGTGATCCGTGTAGGGCGGGCTGTCGGGCCTGCGGCCCTCCAGATGATAGAGTGACAGCGTGAGTGGTTCGTGTACTTAGGGCGAGCCATCGGGTTTTTGGCCCTCCATCTTATAGAAGGACAGCGTGAGTGGATCGCATAGAGCGAGCCGTCGAACCTTCGGCCCTCTGGCTGATAGAGTGACAGCGTGAGTGGATCGCGAAGGGCGAGCCGTCGGGCTTGCGGCTCTCCAGCTGATAGAGTGACAGCGTGAGTGGTTCGCGTAGGGTGGGCCGTCGGCTTGCGGCTCTCCAGCTGATGGAGTGACAAACGTGAGTGGGTCGCGTAGGGCGAGCCGTCGGGCCTTCAGCCCTCCGGCTGATAGAGTGACAGCGTGAGTGGATCGCGTAGGGCGAGTCGTCGGGCCTGCGGCCCTCCGGCTGATAGAATGACAGCGTGAGTGGTCCGCGTAGGGCAGGCTGTCGGGCCTGCGGTCCTCCAGATGATAGAGTGACAGCGTGAGTAAATCGCGTAGCGTAGGGCGAGCCGTCGGGCCTGCATCCCTCCAGCTGATAGACTCACAACGTGTGTGGTTCGCGTAAGGCGAGCGGTCGGGCCTACGGCCCTCCGGCTGTCAGACTCGCATAGGACGTGCCTGCCGTTGGACCTGCAGTCATCCGGTTGATATGACTGAGAGTAAGAATATACCCCTGTCAGCCCTGTCGTTATTAAAGCGCGAGAGTTAAACGCTAGCATGCATAATTGTATTGCATATTACAAACAACATCTTTGATGTAGAATATTTTTAGTACCGGAAATTAACTTAAAAATTGCACTAAAAATTTGAAAATAAAATAAGTAAAAAAAGTTTTAAGTTAAACGGTTTTTATTGCACCAAAAACTAGAAAATAAAAATTAGTTGTAACTAACCGTAGATGCTACTTTCTGTAAATTAGTCACGTAAAACTATTATCACTGTAGTCTTCCCAAGTCGGATGCTGAAAGCCACGTTTAGCATCTATGTCAGTGGATTAAGCGTTACCTAATCGGAAACTTTCACCAAACTAAAATAAAAACGTGGGGCGTTATTATAAAGAAACATACAAGTTTCTAAATATGTAATTGTAGCTTTAATTTTGCAATTAATCAATCAATCTCTTCCAACCCTTCTACATAGGTAAATAACTTTTATCAAGGCCAGAACAAAACTTATTACACTATTGCTGTCTTGATTTCTATGTGTTTTCTTAAATAACTATAGTGACTTAATCATATTTGCGTACGCCCCACGTTTTTATTTTAGTTTGGTGAAAGTTTCCGATTAGGTAACGCTTAATCCACTGACATAGATGCTAAACGTGGCTTTCAGCATCCAACTTGGGAAGACTACAGTGATAATAGTTTTACGTGACTAATTTACAGAAAGTAGCATCTACGGTTAGTTACCTACAACTAATTTTTATTTTCTAGTTTTTGGTGCAATAAAAACCGTTTAACTTAAAACTTTTTTTACTTTTTTTTATTGCTCAGTTTAATCACAAATAATAAGAAATGTTTTCAGCTTTGTCGCACATCCACTTTTCGGGAACAACCGTCAACGTAAAAACAAGCAAGTCTGACATGCTTGATTTTAGGTTAGTTGCATTGTACTAAAATGTAGGGGAAAATGTGTCAGTTACGTCTTTTTGCTTTTGTTATAAAACGTATTTTGTCGAATTCTCTAAAACAACTAGATCGAATATGTTCAAAATCATGTTGCGAGTAGATTGCATCATGCCCCATATTTCTGATATTTTTCATATTTTTTAGACCTGCTGATAAAAAATTAAGGGGTGTAGACACATTTTTTTAGACTTTCTGGACTATTATTTCTGAAAGTATTCCATTAATCAAATTATTGGTAAAGAAACCATAAAATTATTTTAAAAAACCTATCATATGATGTATTACACATTAACATTTGGATAAAATTTTTTTTTTGACATTTAGATACATGTATGGGATGCCCCCCCTTAAAAATGTTATTTTGCAATTTATATTCAAAACTCAGTAGCAACACACAATATATACCTTGAGCTGAAATTTCATAAACGTACGCTAAACAGTTACAACAGAAACCGCTGTTACATACAGACGGACACACAGGCAGGACGCAAATGACTTCGGCTTTTACTTAAAAATCTTAAAATATACGTATAAACGTCTGGTTAGTTTAAAAGCCAAATGCTGAAATCAAGCATCTCCAGAGACAATTTGAATTTCAAGTACTTATCTCATTTAGAGATACTGCTTTCCAGCTTGGATCTGGACCAAATGCTTGGTTTTAGCGTAGATGTTGAGGGAAATTCGACAAAGCTGAAAACATTTCTTGTCCATAACTTCATAAATAAGGGGCTTAGAAGAAAATTTTTGATGCAGAAAAATGCGTTTTCGGTTCCTTTTTCAAAATATGCAAAAAAACAAAAACTGAAAAAATGGACATACTTGACTTCAACTTTGGGCAGCCGAAATACTTAAATTCATAGAAAACAACCATGACCAAGTAGGTTCGTAAGCAGGGTCACTACTCACTACCGACTGAGCTACTTACGGAGGCCGTCAAAAATATTGTAGCGCGTGATTATGAAATAATGCTTGGTTTTAGGTTTGTTTAGATTGTTTTCGTTTTCTACTGGCGCACGGCATAGCTATTGCAACAGTTTCTAACCCTAGGGCATGATCTATTTTTATTTTAACAAACGGACCTCATCGTAGATTCAATAAAATGCGAAAATGAATGATCGGGCACGAGGTTTTCGAGTTCTTTTAGTGCAGTCATGTATAGTGATAGCGATTAATACATAATATACAGTGTGTATATGAAATATAGCTGCATATTGTAACCAGACGTAGATTTAAGTATTATATTTTATGACAATTATTAATTTAGCGTTAACTACCATGGCGTAATTAATTTTTGATTTTTTTTGAGCAGCAATGTACGGCGTACACTTATCACTAGTGACAGTTGTGATATTACGGGGTCCATATTGGCACTTACACAATTTTTTCTTCGAATATTTTTACTAATACCGTTTTTTACTCATAATCATCATTACTCCGAAATTTTTTTCTCATTCTTTTTTTCTTACTAAAAATTATACTTCTACCTACAATGTTCATAACGATTTTTATTTCGAAATTTTATCCTCCTAAAGTCGTCAAGTAGATTAATCTATACTCATAAAGTTATTTGAAATAAATTGTTTATTTATAAACATTTTCCCATTAGGTTCACTCTGTTGTAGTATAATTCTTTTATTAATAACATAAACTAAGTATGTAGTCATAATGGGCTTTGTGCAGAAACTGTTGTGACATACTCAACTTTAGCATATTTCTTTGTGGCAGATTTCGAGTTTTTCGAATATTATTCGAGCACAATTTCGATGCTCTTATTTATGATGAGGCATAATCTGGATGTGCATAAAAAGTATCAGCATAGTTTGTTTTAGCATAACAGAGAAGGAATAATTACAACCTGTCAATATAATCGAGGTAGTAGTAATATTCTATACGTTACTTACTGTGTTACTGAGCTGAGTACTTTCTAGGTTGCTAAAAAAAAATAACCTCGAAGACGAAGGCGGGAGCAAAGCTCCCGCCTTAGTCTTCTAACCTAACCTATCCGGGTCGGATCTGCCCCGGAAGGTTTTGTTCGCTCGCTTCGCTCGCTCACTGCAGAAATTTTCACCCTCACAGCAAATTCTGCCTGACGAAAAAGGCAAGTTTCGAACATGTGGCTACATGCCCAAAAAAAAAATGCAAATTTAATTTTTGTCTTATAACACTCGGCGTAATTAATGATATGCCAAGATAGTTTCGGACAAAATAATATTGGAAATATTGTTATTTAAGCCAAGTGATGTTTCTGTCTCATTAAGTTGATGCCAAAATAGATTATACCAAGTCTGTTATGTCCTAAGCGTTTCGGACAAAAAAAGTTTAGAGGGAACCCGTTTAGTACAGTACCTACTCTCCCACAACCTGATTTGTGCAGGTAGCTAGTTTACAGTAATAGTACGATTTATATTTAATTAAACAAAAATAATTCATACATAAAACCAGTACAGATAAAAATAAATACCTATAACATTAGAATATATAGGATAAAATAAGTATAGTGAAAAATTATATAAACATAAAAGTTAGTACTAAAAATATGTATGAAAAACAATATTATGAACATAAATAATTCTATGTGATGATGATTATGAACAAAGATTATTCTAAATACCCATCATTATGAAGTTAAATTGTATAAGAAAAATTTTCGGAGTTCCAATAATCTAAGTTGCAATTTTATGAATACTTTGGCGCACCCGATATTACGATATTTATTGTCAACAAACAACAACAAAGCTTTACATTGCGTGCTATACAATTATTTTATATGAAAGAAAAAAGTTTGCTTTTTTTAAATATTTTTGCGATAAATATATTAATTAGTGCCTTTACTAAGACCCACTAAAGTTTGCGGTTATATCAAATATACACTCTGTATAGCTCTATAGGTAACAGATTTTCCAAAGACTACAAGAAACCTTTTGAAACTATTAAAATAAACATCGGAAGCACTCAACTTACAAAGGAAGCGAATAAGCGTTAAATGTTCAAGGATCCCTTTGTTAAAACTTGTCTCAAAGAGATTCAATGTAAGTCTGAGACATGCTCGGAGTGTTATAAGACAAGCAACAATTATTTAGAGTCAGTTCGGAATGTGAAGGCATTTGCTAGCAACGCGTGCCCATACAGCTCACGTGCATTCACATTCCGCACAAAATTTAGCTTGGGATAGTTTTAAAACTTTTCACAACAATGTTTCTGTGCTGGTTATTCTTTAATAACTACCCGTTAAGCACGAGTTCAAAGGAGGAGGTACTTCGAATTCTTCCTTCTTTAGTTACCCAGTTACTAGATTCAGGCAATTATTCGCCGTACGTTTTATTTGTATAAGGAATATATAAATAAATGTATATAATCTTATTTTTGAGCTCAAGTGGTCGTCCAGACCTCCAACTAGCGTCTTTACAATATGCCCATGAGGAAGGGGAAAAATCCAACAGCGGATTTCTGACCAAATTTGAAGTTAAAAATGTCATATGAAGTTTTCTGGATTCAGTCTAATTTCAGAGAAAATTTGTTTTTTTCTTAAAACCGTTTCAGACCGTTCCGCTATGATAAACGCATTTTAGGAAACAATTTTCTCACCATGTTGTCTTAGTCTTGTCACACTTAATTGACAGACATCAAATGAATAAAAATATCTTTAGTTACCTAGCAAATGTAAAAAAAACTTTAAAGTGCATTTTTTGCGATAGTTTGATTAATAAAATCCTTTTTTGCATACTAAGGCATTCAAAACACCAAAAAATATCTAAAAAAAAAAATAGTCTCAGGAATATGCTGTTAGAATTTTTCCTTCCCTCGTGGGCACCTTGTATTGCATTGGTGTACTCGTAACTACGAACAAATAAAAACATGGAAGCCGCAAGCCATACCAAATTGCCTTTCAAAAACAGTCCTGAATTTTAGTTGACAAGTGTCACGGCAAGTTCAATGCATCACGGCAATGAATTTCAATGTCAACCTACAAAAACTTAAACCGTGTTTAAAAATCGTTGTGATTCCATCAAAGTTTTGATTGGCTATAATTATTGCATAAACATTTGTAATAAAGATGTTGCGCCGAAATGCGCGCGGTGTTAAGAAAAACGCTATGTCCTGCCCATCTTGGCACAATTGACCAATTGTGTTTGGGGGCATTTTTGAGCTGGCGTTAGACGTCCAAGTTATATGGTTGCAGACTCGTAATTTTCTTAAAATACGCGATTGCTATAATTTCGCCATTCTGATATCGTCCCAAAACTACGGGCTATGGAGCCGTGGTAAAACAATACAATGTAAGCGCGCAAGATACTACGTGTGGTGACGGCAGTAAGAATACATGTCATCATTGTCATCACCCCAACTCCTCCTGCGGGTGTCGTAAGAGTCGACTAAGGGATTGAAGTGTCACTGACCATTATTTGACAAAAGATTCATGATGGGCAGCAGCGTCATCATAGTGTACACATTACTGCGATCGCCAATCCGCTTGCCCAGCGTGGCGATTATGGGCATTTACCTTCTAATACCTCTACACGCATAGTTAATAGGAGAGGCCTACGTCCAGCAGTGGACTATTAGGTATAGGCTGATGATGATGATAAGGTACACCATAGGCATATAAGATATATGAGTGTGTGATAACCTTCCTAATGTTTAATATTCCATTCATTCGCGCGAAGCGATTCGCTTCATCTTTCGTGACGCGGACCGCTAAGCAATGGAATTCGTTGCCCGGTCATCCCTTTCATGGACAGGGATATGTGATCAATAACGACTGTCTACAATTAACATTTTTTTACGACGTCTGTGGCAAACAAGCATACACATGGAAAGCAGTCACCGTAGCATATAGACGCCTGCAACTCCAGGGCTGTCACATACACATTACCGATTCATTAAGAACTTACTTCTTTTTTTCAAGAAGTTAAAGTAGTCCCATACTGTAGTCCTTCAGAAAAACCTCAGCAGGGAGCTTCCACAGTCAGACTGTCCGAAGGAGAAAATTTAGGTTGGATGGTGTGAGGATCAGCGCTCAGTCGATGGTGCAATGATAAAAAGTGGATGTTGGCATCATGTTGAACAGCTCTTCAGAGCACAACCCATTGTACAGGAGATAGAACACAAATAAGGAGGTATAGTTTCTCCTTATGCCGCGGCCACGACATTTGTCTAAGGCGACCGGCTTAGCAGAAAACCATACGTGCGAGAGGGAGTACCCATATCGGCATCCCGCTCCAACTCATGGATTCGCTCGCCGCTGGTCGCCTTAGACCAATGTCGTGGCCGGGCCTTTAGACTTAGGGATTCAATACCACCTTTGTTTAAGAATCGGTCTTCCGGATCAATGCTTAAACTAATTGAAAGCTTTTTTAAAAAAACCTTGTATGCATTTTTATTTGTCACTGAAATCGACGCCATACTTTGTCAGAAAAAAAAATAGTTTTGTATTTCTCCCCACTGACCCGGATTGATCACCCAGTATACAAGAAACTATAATTACATTTTCATCACACTTGCTGTCTATTTAAGCGCGTCATTGCTTGCCATGCGTAGCGGGAGAAATAGAAAAGTGGAATTCCCTAGGGAGTAATATAAATTCATTCGTCAGTACGTCATTTGATAATATTTTGTCTTAAAACTTATTTTTCTGTCGGCGAGTGTGATGAAAAACATTGAATGCATCACGCGGAATACTAGCTCGAGTCACAATGGACTATTATCTCACCCGTACTCGGCCTCAAGTATTCGTTGAAGTTCTTATAGTTTACCTGTCTTTGTCATGGAATTTGTGCCTTTTTAGGGCAAGAATGAATCGGCTGTTTCCGGACCAGTGGGCTGAGCCTTTGGCCTCGTTGTCATTTCATCAGGTATCAACAATTTATTCACCTCAATTACGATGTTGTTTCAAGAAAACAATCCCAATATTGATAACATTGAATAGGGGATGTAACGTGTCTCGGATCTGATTTGTTTCACACGAATTCGTTCAGGTCCTTTGGTTTTACAATGTTGTTAAGTGAATCAAAACTGTAGGTGGAATTACTAGTGCGCAACATGTCAACACAGAATATTTATTTGAATCACGACATTTTGCTCATATATAAATCTACATAAAGTATTGTCATGTGTTTTGGGAGGAGGAGTTTGTTAGTTTTGTTAAATAGTATTTATTTTATCGGGTGACTATATCAAAATTTCTCAAAATTGCTAATTTTCTTAGTCAACTCCATTGTATGAGTAAGCGTCAGGTGCTTTTACTGGCAGTCCCAATAGACGGCACTTCAGTACAAGTTTCAATGTCACATATTGAGACATTGGAAATATTATCACTGAGTCGTAATAAACGTCAACCTGTCTTAAAATTTTGCAAATAATTTAGATATAAGCTAATTATTTCAAAGTTGGGATATGAAGCATTAAAGGCACATACATTGATCAAAAGTTTTTTTTTTTTTATTCTGGAGCTGTTATCTCCGAAAATATTGACCTTTGAAAAAAAAAACAAAACCCTATTCAAATATTTATCAAACGGGTTACTCATGTAAGTTAAGTCGATAATTGCTCGACATGTTTCGATCCATTTAGAGGATCCGCATCATGAAGTATCCGCGACCAAAGCCTGACGTCTACTGTGGGCTTGCGCTCTGCTCTGCTATGCGCTTGGAATACTCCAATATTGAATTACTTAAATTATTTTTTTAGGGACAGGGTTTTTTCGTCAAGTCTATTCTTATTTTTTGATTGTCAGGCAAAAGGTGTGGTAATATTGGAACACACAGGTTAAATCTCTGGAACCAAGTCGAATCCAGGAAATTTTATATAATTTAGCACTAAAATCTTTCGGAATGCTCACGAGTACCGTTTATAGCTACACTCAACCTAATTATCATTACTAGATAGATATATGTATGTATTATATTGTCAGCCTCCGCAGCCTATAGTTGGTAGTGACCCTGCCTACGAAGCTGGAAGTCCCGGGTTCGAATCCCGGTGAGGGCATTATTTGTGTATTTATTTATCACAAATATTTGATCCTTGGTCATGGTTGTGTATTTATTTAAATATCTATGTGTAATAATACGTGTATCTATCTATTATATACAGGGTGTCCCAAGACGTAGTGAAATACTGAAGGTGGGTGGTAGAGGACCTCAAGGGCTGTCCAAATCACCCCCATGCGGCTGTCCCAGATCAAAGCCTAGTAAGTGTATTTAGCGAAATTTTAGAGGAGAGGCAAATAAACATTTTGTTAAAAAAAAATAGTAGCAGAGACCTTTATCTCACAAGACTTTGTCTTATATAAAGAAGTATAACTTGCTTTATAAGACAAACTACTTTTTTTTTTTTTATATATCTTTTTAGAACTTTTATGTACCTTACTAACAACTGATTACAAAAAAATAATAGAAATGTTATGTCAATTAGAAAACTGAAACCTAGCAAGTGGTACAAAAATGGTAAATTTTACTGCTTGTAAGCAGTAAACTCTTAAAATGTCAAATATAAAATCAAGCAAATGCTTACTTTGAAATCCGGATTAGGATTACCATTTTAATAAGGTAAAGGTAAAATTGTAGTATAGTGCATTGGGGTAATTTAAAACTACAGAAATTCTGCTCGGGTAATTTCGGAATGAATCTTTATTATGATAAAAATAACGGTGTGTTTTATGGTAATTTCAAATAAGACGACTTATGAAATGACTGCAAAGCACCCTATTTAATTGCAATCTAGGGGATTTCAATGATTTTGAAATTACTGACTACCAGTCCTTTCCTGCAGAGCTTTGCTGCAAAGTACTTGCTAACAATTTACTACCCATTGAAACTTCCCAAAAACATCATTCTAAGCCGATAAATGTCCACTGCTAGACATAGGCCTCCCCCTGTAGGGTCATTGCCATAACGATTCATTTTATTTAAAGTTGTCTCGCACTTGTTTTTTGTTTTTGTAACTTTTAATATGATTTCCACTTAGAATCGCGAGCTCTTTCGATCCTGATAGGAGAAAATTTTGGTATCATCTTCTGCTGCGAGTGTATGCATGTGCAATTAATTGTGCATACCATTCGAATATCACGTGTATAAACAGTACTACACACGCGACTATCGGCTTACCAGCGAAAATAAAAAAACGGCAATAAACATTCAATCAGCAATAAGTTTTTCAAAAACTGTTGTACGAAATATCATTTGATATTCACAAGTCTTTACGGTGAAGGAAAACATCGTGAGGAAACCTGCAGACACCTGCGAAGAAATTCCAGTGTGTATGTAAAGTCCCCAAAAAGTACTGGACCAGCGTCGGGACCACGCAAAATAGGTACGTTTGATGTCGAGTTGTGGAAAGAAATAGAAAGAAATGACAAACACAATATAATAGCAACAAACAAGTATTGACATTATTTGATTGGTTTTATCAATACCTTCGTCGTAATTTGAAGCTTCTGATAATTTGTTTCATAGAGAGACAACGGACAATACCGACAAATAATGCACGACCGTAATGATAGTGACGTTATGAATTATCGGAAATCCAATTTTGTTTATTAACAATTAGTACAATTTTTTGGTCGGTTCTTTGTCGGTTCACAACCAAAACGCCCTATACTAATCGTCAGCAGAAACTAAAATAATTGTAAACAAAGCCTAAATAATTGCATAATTCCATAATCGCGCACTTTTAGAACACAATCTTGGTCTCGTCACCAACTTAAAACCTTAAGCCTTGAGTTCACATACACTTTTAGTTAAAATCATTAATATTTTGGCCACTTTGATGACGCTGCTGCCCGACATCGATCGTCGATAAATAAATGGTCAATATCAATTCAATTCCTCAGTCGACTCTTACGACACCCGCGGGGCGGTGACAAAAACGGCAGGCAGGGAGCGCGGGAGCGGCGACCATTAGAACGCAAATTTCACTCATTACTGACTTGATAGGTTTTATTTATTGTTATATTTGAATTCCTTGTACGACCCTTCGGCAATTATTAAAATCAAAAATCTAGTAAGGGACAATTTCCATATTCAAAAACCTAGTGTGTTCCATTTACAAACTCA
>JALPQI010009562.1:0-51005 GCA_025490895.1 Thaumatotibia leucotreta
AGACGAACTAGGGGGATATCACGATCTAATAATAGAATATATATCTAATAATAAAAAAATAATAGAATAACTGTCAAAAAATTGGCTATTGAATTGCATTTAAGAGGTCATGGTTCGAGCCTATTTGGCTTACTTGTTCTACTGTTTGTTGGTTGTTTGTTCTTTAGACACATAGCCCGCAAACCTGGAGAAGACCTCCAAAAACTTATTGCCACAAGAAAGATTGGAAAGAAAAGGTCGAGAGGAAGGAGCCCCATGCGCTGGAGAGACCCGCACCTCACACTTCACTCAACTTTCGGGTTGCTGAAGTGATTCACCGCTGTGCAAAATTGGAGTGGATGGTGGAAGATCGTAAAAGAGAAATTGATCAGTTGATAAGTCACAACCCCCAGAAATGGGTTATCAACGCAATGAAGAGTAGTCTACTTGCTACCGCTGAAGATACTGTAGCACAGCCCAGGTCTCGATCAATACAAATGCTTCATAGACCACGAACACGAACGCTAACCTGAGGGGCAAGTTATACTTCTCGGACTTCTCGGTATATCCTGACGTTGCTTGTGTATGTGATTTACCCCCTTTACGACCGAGACAAAAAAATTCTAAAATATTAATAAAAATGCATGCAGATCGTTTTAAATTGTCTCCGAACACTTGTAAAAAATAATAAAAAAATCAAATTGCCTTTTATCATTAAAAAAATCGCATGCACGAAAATGACGTTCAGGATCTGTATGTAAATGCAAGATCTTGCAAATTAGTATGGACATGCCGAAAAACATTAATAAAAACACAATATTTAACGAAGAAAACTTTCTATCATAAGCGATCTTACATTTTTAGGGCTCCGTACCACAAGAAGAAAAAAAACGGAGCCCTCATAGGATCACTGGCGTGTCTATCTGTCCGTCTGTTACAACCGATTTACTTCGACACTACTACTGGGCAGATTGAGTTGAATTTTCGCACACTTATGTAAGTTGACGACCGACCCAACGATGGATGTGGAACGTAAAAAAAGAGTTATAAATATGTGGGCTACTTTTAGGGGGTGAATTAGAAAATAAAAATCAAAATTTTCACTTCATGATTTCGAGAAGATAAAATGTATTATCAATGCTAACTATTATACTATATATACTATTAAAGCTACGATTTTTAGGAATCAACGTGTAATAAACAGTTACTATTTGCAATATATACTTTTACTGACTGAGAAAAACGACGAATCTAGAAATCACATTACATTATACAAATTCACACAAGAAAAAAAAACGATATTTACTACACATTGAGTTTTTCGCAGTAATTCAACAATAGATTTAAAGATGTGAACGGAATTAACGGGTTTTAATAGCCAAACAAGAAAATATTTGTGGTTTAATACTTAAAAATCATATGCTAGGAAGTACTACGTCGTGTACACGCAGAATTAGCAGTAATCTCACACCTAGCTTTAGTGATGATGTGAAGCTTCCGAAGATAGACATAGCAAAGTTTACCGGAAACTATCAAGATTGGACGTCCTTCTTCAGTGTGTTTTCATCATTAATCCACAAATAAGCAGAGTTCAAAAGAGCAACATTTATAATAGCAAAGCTAAAGCAATTCGCGAGATATTAGGTATGGACAACTATGGAGTGCCTAACCAAGATGAAAGTACAAGGTATTATTAACCCTAGTTCGTTGGATACGCTGATTGAAATACGATGAAATATGTACCTAACGAGTTAGACGAAATATGTAACCAATTCTTCAAAACATATGACCATTCATTCTTGGTTTAATTTTATGCACAGACCGATTATGCATAATCGTACAAATATTTATGATGAACGATTTACAAGCTACGTCCGAACCTACAATTTTGTGCACTTATTATTTATGGGCATATTGTTTACACAAAAGCACTTAATTTAATTCTAATTTGTGCTAAATAAAAACGTTTAACTCTTTAAGAGTAAATATCAATCAATAAATAGAAGGTTTGTCACCAGAAATATACGAAATTGTGAACTTACGTGTGCTACTACTCCCACCAAAATACATCGCCATCTTCAACGCTGTCTTGCGACTGACTGATGCGGCCGCCCTAAGGTATTTGCTACTTTTACATGTCGGCTAGTGTCTGCAGATTCGATCGGTATAGGTTTGAGCTCGAAAATACAATTTAATTGGTGACAGGATTTTTGCAAAGTCATTTGCAGGATTATATCAAACCGCTCGGAAAGGGTTACGGTGCCAAAGCTTTTCTAGAAACCAAAACCGGCTTGTTCAGGAGGCTGGAAGTTGTCGAGTCTAAGAACCTACGGGAAATGTGTGATAATACTCGAAAGCAACTAATAGGTTGACAGTAAATTCCCTACATAAGAGCATTATATAAATACATAAAGCAAATATAAAGCTTAGTGTAGGTATAGTATTTAGCCCATAAGAAATAACCTTGTTATTTAGTCAAGGTCACGCCTATTCGTACTCATCGTACGTATAAATAGCGACCATTAGTCGGCGGCGGCGGCGTGGCAAAAAAGGTCGGCGGCGGCGTGACGCCGGCGCGGCGCACACGTCTACTTCGAAGTAGAAGTGCGTTTTTTGGCATTATAAACTTTAAATGCCATTTTCTCAACTTGTGCATTTCGGAAGTCGCAAATTCAAAAATATTAAAATAGTGGTTCAACCTAGAGTTATGATTTATGGGTTCTACTGGGGTAAAGGTCCCTTTCAATAAAAGAAGAACTTCACTAATACAAAAGCTATAATTTAAACTTCGAACAAAGCGATCTTAGCAAGCACGGGCGTTAAAGTTAAGCGTAAATGCAAAGCTGCGGGGCAGAGACACTGGTGCGGCGTCGGAAGCGATTGGACGTGCTCTGGCGCTCCGTGGGCTCGTCTCGGGAGAATTAAGGTCCATCTGAAGAGTAAACATTAGTAAATTTAACAACGCGCCCAGAACGTGTCCTTTTGACAGGTACTTCCTGCTCAGCAGCGGGATGAGCATCGGCATTGCTCCAACGCGTGTCATGTTTGTCTGTTAAAGTAAACGCTGGCTTTACTCTGTCTATAGAGACCGTCAAAGACCTCCTGTGTGACTCGACTGTCACTGTCTTATCAGTTCTCGAAAGTACTTTGTGGGGTCCAGTATACGGTTTCTCTAAGGAAAGGCGGACGGCGTCCTTGCGAATGAAAACGTATTGTGCTGTTTTTAGGTCATCGTGTACGAAAATGGGTTTTGAGGTATGACTGTGTCATATTATGATTATCTGTGGCACACTGACTCGACACACTTGTAATGGCAGACTACAAGCATATATCGGTGATTAATAAAATAGACTTTTATTAAAATACTTAGTGTAAACCTATATGAAACATGGTGTCAGGTGTAAATATATAAAATTAAATAGTTACTACAGTGTTTCAAAACCTTTGTGGAAGTATTGTTTGATGATAAACATGGCAGAAGATAAAGTCGTAACGGGCTTGCAGCCTCCGAAAGGCCATAAAATAGAAGATGCGGAAGCCTGGAGAAAATACAAGCAGTTGTTCAGTCTGTATGTAATGGCTACAGGTTTAGAGAAAGAGCCCGATGAAAAAAAGATAGCCATTTTCTTAACCTGCGCGGGAGACGACATATTGGAAATATATAACGGTATGAGTAGCAATTCAACATTAACCTGGAAGGAACTATTAGATAAATATGACGAACATTTTATCAGCAAAACAAATACAGTAGTAAATAGTTACAAGTTTTATAATTTAAGACAAGAAATTGACGAACCGGTTGAAAGATTTGTTTTGAGGTTAAAGACAGCAGCCAAAACATGTAATTTCAAAGAAGAGGACCGAATGATTCGTGATATGATAGTTATAGGTGTCCAAGAAGCGAATTTAAAGGAGAGATTATTGAGGGAAAAAGATCTTAATTTAGATACGGCAGTGGATTTGTGCAAAGCTGCAGAATATAGTAAGAAGAATTTGAAAGCACTTGAGCAAACAGAGAGAGTAGATTTGGTAAAAGAAAAAGTCAGTGACTTAAGAAAGAATAATAGCTGTAATAAATGTGGAAAAAGTCACGGAAGAACATGTCCTGCATTTGGACGACGGTGTGCTTCATGTAATAATTACAATCACTATGCAGTAATGTGTAGATACAGGAAGAAAGAAGAAAAACAACAGCAGCAGCCAAGATATAAAAAGAAAATTGATGGCATTAAGGAAAAAGAAAATGACAGTGACTGTAGTTCGGAAGAGTTTGTAGTGGACTCTGTAAGTAGCTCTAATAAATTACAATGGTATGAATTAATAAATGTTGAAGGGTTTGACATAAAATTCAAATTAGACTCTGGTGCGGACTGTAGTACTTTACCACTGTGTATGCTTAAAAACCTTAAATTGGACAAATGTAAACTTGGCAAACCTTCTGTGTTAGTTGTATATAATGAGCAAACTGTGGAAACTGTAGGAAGTGTAGAGTTAAACTGCATAGTTAGGGGAAAAAAGGACTGTATTCGATTTTGTGTTGTTGATTTGCCAGTGAAACCAGTTTTAGGGTTGCCAGATTGTGTCAAATTCAATTTAGTTAGGCGTGTAGATACCTTACGGATAGAAGATAAAAGTAAATTTGTTGAATTAAATCATGATGTGTTTAAAGGGCTAGGCAATATAGGCACATATACAATCAAAGTAAAAGAAAATTCAGAGCCTGTAGTTAAGTCTATCCGAAGAATACCACAGACTGTCAAGGAAAAGCTTAAAGAGACATTGAACAATTATGAGAGCAGGGGAATTATTGAGAAAGTAGAAGGGCCTACTTTATGGTGTAATAATCTTGTTATTGTAGAAAAACCAGATAAGTCACTTAGGTTGTGTTTAGATCCCAAAGAATTAAATAAAGCAATTCTCAGAGAAAATTATCAGATACCCTCCCCTGAAGAAATTTATAATTCACTTGCAGGTAAAAGTGTCTTCACAGTATTAGACTTGAAAGACGGGTTTTTTCAAGTAAGTTTGGAGGATGAACAAAAGCTCTGCACCTTCGGTACTCCCTTCGGGAGGTATTTCTTCAAAAGAATGCCATTTGGTATCTCTTCGGCCCCAGAGGTAATGCAAAGAATAAATACAGCTATATTTAGTGATATACAAGGGGTAAGTGTCTACTATGATGACATAATAATTGCAGGGGACAGCTTAGAAGATCATGATAAAATCTTAAGTCAAGTAATAGATAGGGCAAGAAAATATAATGTAAAATTTAATCCAAATAAAGTTCAATATAGAAGTGATTTTGTAAAATATGTGGGGCTATTAGTGTCAAAATCAGGCATTCAACCTGATCCCGAACATGTAAATGCTATTGTGGACTTGAAAGAACCAAAAAATGTTAAAGAACTTCAAAAGTTTCTAGGTATGTGCAATTATTTAAGTAAATTTATACCACAATACTCCAAAACAACTGAAAAACTTAGAGATCTGTTAAAAAACAATGTATTGTGGGAATGGGGGTACTGTGCAAAGACAAGCATTTGAAGAAATAAAAATGAAAATTAGTAACGCTCCAACTTTAGATATTTTAAAGAAAGAAGGATTAGTAACTTTACAAACAGATAGTTCAAAGAGTGGAATGGGAGCTTGTCTGTTACAGAATGGTAAACCAATTTCATTCTACTCAAGATGTTATACAGAGTGTCAACAAAGATGGGCACCCATAGAAAAAGAGCTCTTTGCAGTCTGTCTGGCTATGGAAAAATATCATCAGTTTGTCTATGGTCGCAAGGTTGTAGTTGAAACTGATCATAAGCCTTTAGTGGCGATAATGAATAAAGATATCAATAAAATTTCAGCCAGGCTGCAAAGAATGGTCCTTAAACTTTTAAAGTATGAGTTTGATATTAAGTATATACCAGGATCACAGATGTATGTTGCTGACTATTTGTCTAGGCATTTTAATTTAACAAATGGGCAAGAGGAACCAATACTTAAGGAGTTGGTTCACTGTGTAGAAGAAGAAAAAGTATATGGATTAGACACAGACTTACAAATATCAGAAAGTAAATTAAAAGAATTGCAAGATGAGTCAAGTAAAGATGGTAATTTGCAACAAATAAAGCTGTGGTATGATACAGAATGGCCAAAAAATGATAGAAATATATATGGTAAGGAACTAAAAAAGTTATATAAATTAAGATATGAGTTAATAGTTAAGGATAACATTGTTTACTTTGGGAATACGGTACTTGTACCTAAAGTTTTGAGAAAGGAAATGCTAGATATACTACACTCGGGACACGCTGGTGTAGTAAAGTGTAAAAAGAGAGCACGCAGAGTGTTGTACTGGCCAGGAATGTCAAGAGATATAGAGGATTATGTATTAGCATGTAGAGTATGTGAAAAATACAGGATGTCAAACTCCAAGCAGCCAATAATATCTCATGAAATTCCGGATATTCCTTTTAGTAAAGTAGGTATGGATGTAGCTCACTTTGCAGGTGAAGATTTTTTAGTGGTTGTAGATTACTTCTCAAAATGGATTGATGTAGCAAAATTAAGAAACAAAACGGCTAGTAATATTATAGAGGAGTTAACAAAAATATTTAGTACCCATGGGATTCCTAGACAAATAGTTAGTGACAATATGCCATTTGGGAGCTTTGAATTCAATAAATATGCAAAAAAGCAGGGCATAGAGTTAGTTAAGTCCAGTCCACAATATGCACAGTCAAATGGGCTAGCAGAGAAAGCTGTGGGAATTGTTAAAAATTTGATGAAAAAATGTAAAGAAAGTGGTACTAATTTTGATACAGCATTGTTACATTATAGAACTACTCCATTAACAAATTTGGAATATTGCCCATCAGAGTTGTTAATGAGCAGGTTGTTAAGAACAAATTTACCATGTTCAAAAGAAGTGTTAAAACCTAAGTTATGTGTAAATGTAAAAGAGAATATGTTAATTAACAATGAAAAATCTAGGAATAATTATAATAAAACTTCAAAGGTTAGGAAAGAATTTCAAAAAGGGGAAGAGGTAATTATACAAGATGTAAAAAAGAGTAAATTTTGGTATCCGGGTAAGATAATTGAAAAGACTAGGGAACCTAGATCATTCATTGTTAAAAATGAGCAAGGCAATTTAGTTAGGAGAAATGAAAAACACATTAGATCAAGTAGAAATAAGTTTATTGTTAAAAATGATAATAATTTGTTAGACTCAGCAGATGTGAGTCAACCAACTATGCATGAGAGTGGTAGGCGAGAAAGGCCTAATACAGTGGAGCCTAGTGCACCTGTATCAGAGCCACAGTTGCCAAATGTGCCTAACCAAGATGTACTGGATCAGCCAGTCAACAACACAACAAGGTCGGGTAGATTGGTGAGAAAACCAACTTACTTGGGTGACTATGATATAAGTTAGTTTAAGTTACTCCTTGGTTGTATAATTAAATAGTATTAAGCATAAGGGGGGATGTGTCATATTATGATTATCTGTGGCACACTGACTCGACACACTTGTAATGGCAGACTACAAGCATATATCGGTGATTAATAAAATAGACTTTTATTAAAATACTTAGTGTAAACCTATATGAAACAATGACTAGATGCTGGCTGTGGTTTTAGGTGACTAATGTGCTGCAAGCTGCAGCCGTGACACGAAGTCACTTTTTTATCATGTAGGTAATTGTTAATTTCATCAGTGAAATTGGACAGTAAGGTCGCAGATAAAACATTGTCTTAGGTTTAGTACCTGTACGGATAGTTGTAAGTGTGGAAATAAAATAAAATAAAAATCCAATCTCAAAATGCGACGTTAATTTACAAAGGTGTTACACAATTAATTCGAAATAAAACGTTTTATACCCCTGGAATGTCACTTTAACATTGACTTTATAATGTCAAGTCATTGTCATAGATTGTTTACATTTTTGATCTCGAATTTCATTTCAGACTAGTTTGGAACATATTTTGTCTCCAATCTAAGAAATCGACATTAGTTTAAAAGTTAAATGGTAATATTGTTACGCCGGTGGCATGATAAAAACTACAAATGTGATTTTAGATACGTTAGAAGCGTTTTCAGCAGGCTGTAATGCGTTTTCAGGCCGTTTCAGAAGGTCCTCTTTCACATACTACAAAATCAAATATTCACCCTAGATACTGTCGTTTTCAGGTGCCTGAAACATGTTTTCAGGCCGTTTCAGGATACCCTCTATCGGATGGCGCAATAACCTGAAAACCCGTTTTCAGGCATTTTCAGGACCCCTTTCGGGCCTCTCAAGTATAAATCGGTATATAGCTAAATTTCCCATAGGAGTAAAAGAGAAAGCACTATTAGATAGAGACAGCACGAGAGAATGTTCTGGAAGAATGTGAACGAGACAGCTATAGAGAGAACATTCTGGACGGGTGTGAAAGAGAAACCTGTAGAAAGAGACAGCGATACTCTAGAATGTTCGCGCACAGACCCACCGACCCGACCTAACTCGGGAACTTACTAGAATCGCATCATCTAGAACTTTGTAGATTTGAGTGGCTTGTATAACAGCCCAGGGGCCCATTTCTCGAAAGCTTGTAACTTGTAATACCAGCGGAAGTCCTTCTCTAATTAATAGTGTCAAAAAGAGACTTCCACTTGTATTACAAGTTACAAGCTTTTGAGAAATGTGCCCCAGCATGACCCGGCCGAGGGGGTAGTTTCTATCGAAACAGCGAAGAGCTAACATCAAGAGCGAAGACTGCGAATCTACGGCGAGTTTGAGAGTGTAAAAGTGTACCAGTGTGAAGTGTCAGTGTGTGATTAGTGTTTTAGTTTAGTGTTTGTGCTTTTAACTAGTAATTAAAGTATCAATTTTAATTAGTGGCTTATTTATACATTTTCTATAGAAAACCCACCCCACGAACGTAACATTAAGGTTGTAGTACCTTCGAAACACTACGTACAGATGTCGCTAGTGATTAGCTTCACAATACCATTGTCTAAATTCGCTGTGATCGACGGAAGGTAGTCTGGTGTAATTGGAAGCACGTTGGACCGGCAATCCAGAGGAAGCGGGTTCGAATCCCGTGACGACCAGAGTCTTTCGCAGTTGATTTTTTCTATGGTAGGCACATCTGTTACGACATTGTGGGTAACATTTGGTGTCAGAAGCGGGATAGAAAATGGGTATAAGGCCACGTGACAACGAGACCGAGCCAAAAGGAGTTGTGACCCGGAGCCAAACTGCACGTGAGGAACCTGCAGCGCAGGAGGATATTGCAGTACGTGAAGAACCTCTAGTATGTGAGGATACTGCATCTAAGCCCGGTCCGTCTGGTTTGCAGGCTAAGAGTACTCAATGTAACCAAAAAAGAATGAGCATTTAACACCGTTTTTTTTTTATTTGCGTTAAATTCCGAGGGGTTACTTGGTACGTTAATAGGAGCTATCAGGATGCGTAGCCAAGTTGCCAGTCGCTAGCGCTTAGTAGCGTATCGTAGTTTTCCCTCTCTGTCACTCTTTCATATTAGTGCGACAAAGACAGTTAGCTGCCTTTCGCTTATGACTGACGCTGAAGCGCTAGCGATTGGCAACTTGTCTAAGCACCCTGGTATATCGCTTTTTGTTTAAATGAAAAAAAAAAATTTAAACGGTTTTATTAACTTCACCGCGTATCAACTGTCGTATGTCGTCGATGCTTCAAATCTTGTGATCGATTTTTCCACCACTTTTACTACACCGAAATCAATAAAATTTTGAACTCTTATCAAGTCCCCATGACAATGCAACATTATAATATTTGTATCCTTGTATCCTCAAAGCCTGATGCTGCAGACGTACTGCTTACCCTAACCGAGAGTGTTAGACACGTGAAAATGAAAGTATAGCATGTTTGGCATAATCAAATACTAACAGCCTGATCTTGACTTCCAACTCCTCACTCCTGATGCTGCAGTACTGTCCACAATAATCGCAAGGTTTATCTTTTATCGATATCTTGATTTTAAAGGAGTTCTTTACATATTAAGTAGAAACATGCGAATTAATACTAACGTCCAACTCCTCAAATCTGATACTCCAGTGTTACTGCCTGCCACAACCGCTAGGTTTAGCGATATGTAGATTTTGAAGTACTGCTTTAGATATTTGGTAGTTAGAAACATACGGATTTCATTATCATCATCATCATCATATCAGCCGAAAGACGTTCACTGGTGAATATAGGCCTCCCCCAAAGATTGTCACAAGGACCGACCCTGTGCCACCCGCATCCAGCGACCTTCACCAGGTCATGAGTCCACCTTGTGGGGGGCCTCCCCACGCTGCGGCTTCTGGTACGTGACCGCCACTCAAGAACCTTACTGCCCCAACGGCCATCGGTTCCACGCGCAACGAGCCCCACCCCGCCCACTGCCACTTCAGTTTAGCGATTTGAAGAGCTATATCGGTTACTTTGGTTCTGCTGCGGATGGTCTCATTTCTAATCCGATATCGCAGAGAGACTCCTAACATAGCCCTCTCCATTGCCCTTTGGGTGACATTGAGTCTTCTTATGAGGCCCATTGTAAGCGATCACGGTTTAGTACCGTATGTCATCACTGGCAACATACACTGATCAAAGACTTTCGTCTTCAAACCCTGCGGAATATTGAACGAAAGGATACAGACGGATTTAATACTAACTTCCAACTCCTCAAACCTGATGCTGCTGAGACAATTGCCACTGCCCGCCATAACCGCCAGGTTTATCGAAATGTTGAATTTAAAGTAATGCTTAGCTAATGGGTAAAAACATATACATTGAATACTCACTTCCAAATCCTCAAATCTAATACTGCAATATTACCATAACCGCTATTATTAGTGTGCCATAACCATACCTCACAACGGATGTAGCAAAACCGTAGCATTTGACAGTTTGATGTCAGGGTTGGCGATTACGATGACGAATTTACTAACTCTCAGGGGCGTAGCTAGGGTAAAAGGCGCCCGGGGCAGGCGCCAAATTTGCGCCCCCCCCCTCTTAACTGAACTTAAAGGGTTCCTAGTTAGTACTTTTTTTTTCCTGCCTAGTAGGTTGAATTTGAAAAATGGTAGGTTGAAAATTGAATAAATGATATGATATGATATGAATTTTGGAAAAAATTACGTAATCCTAAAAGTGAGCCATTTAAGAGTTCCGTGAAATGGCTCACTTTTAGGATTAAGTAATTTTTCCAAAATTCAACCGATTAGGCAGGAAAAAAAAGTTGATTTTCAACCGACTTCAAAAAAGGTGGAGGTTCTCAATTCGACTATATCTTTTTTTATGTTTGTTACCTCAACTTCAATGTCTGTGTATATGTAGGCATACTGTATAGGTACTGTACTACATTCTAACACGACATTTAGTGACTTTAGATGGCCAGCAGTGATTTTATCTATATAAAACTAACGTGAAGGATTGATAAGAAAACTAATTTAGAAATCAGAAGTTTGTGTACAATGTAATAGTACACTAAACGAAGGAAACTCAGAGGAAAAAACTCGTGTATAAGCGAATTTTGGCATAGTTGTAGGGAGTGGTGTTTTAAACCACATACTAAAAGTACTGGTGGTTAGGGGTGGAGCTAACGGGGGGAGAGGGGTGTCATCATCATTCAATTTAAGAGCTAGGCTCTTGTCGGTGGAGTAATTTCCATCTTATTCTACATTCAGCTTTTCCTTTGACCTGTTGATATGATGAAACATTTAACTTTTTTTTTCTTGGTCCATATAAGTCCTCCTTGGTTCGTCTTTTCCTTTTTCCTTCTATTTTTCCCTCTATAATAGTTTTTATATATTCATTTGAGGGGTGTAAAGGTCCTTATTTTTAATTTTTCGTAAATAAGTCGTAAACCGTGGCTTATAGCAAAAAACGTTCTAGTACATAAATAATCTACATAAAATTCTCTACAAAAAAGAAATATGCATGTTTCCTCTGGGATCAATTTGTCATGAGATAAGAAAGCACGAAGATGGACACTAAAGAAATAAACACATTTGTTTAAGTAGGTATGGCACATACAGAATGCTCGCGAGCATTCCAAAACATTTTAATGCTTAATTCCTGACCATATTTAGAGTCTTTAATGTTTTATAAAATTTCCTGGATTCGGCTTGGTTTCAGAGATAATCAACCTTTTTTTCGAAATAAGTTTTTCGACGTAACTCGTCATAAAACTTCTTTTTGGTTACAATGCTACCACAATATGCTTTAGTATTACCACACCTTTTTCCTGGCAATCAAAAAATGGGAATAAACTTGACGAAATAACCAGTCCCTAAAAAAATATTAAAATAAATAATTTTTACAAATTGTTGTTATGATAAAAAGTACTGGAAATGTCAAAAAGTATTCAATAAGTCTAAAACAAAAGAGAAAAAAAAATTTTTTTTGGTCGTATTTGACATTAGGGCTCTTAATCATTTTTGTTTATTTTGATATCTAGAATGCGTACTTAAAATATTTTGGAATGCTCGCGCCCGGGCGCGCCCTGTATGCTTATTTGTAAAAATAAAATTCCTAATTATCTTCTAAACCTAAAATAGTCTCATAATCATCGTCAAAGGATTTTAACTATGCATTCTAGACATCAAAACAAACAAAAATGATTATGAGACCTAATGTCAAATACCACCAAAAAAAATTTTTTTTTTAGGGTTTTTGCATACTTTTTAACATTTCCAGTACTTTTTATCATAACAACAATTTGTTAAAATTATTTATTTTAATATTTTTTGTAGGGACAGGTTATTTCGTCAAGTTTATTCAGATTTTTTGATTGCCAAGCAAAAGGTGTGGTAATATTAAAACACATTGTGGTAGCATTGTAATCAAAAAGAAGTTTTATGACGAGTTACGTCGAATAACTTATTTCGAAAAAAAGGTTAATTATCTCTGAAACCATGCCGAATCCAGGAAATTTTATGTAACATTAAAGACTCTAAATATGGTCAGGAATTGAGCATTAAAATCTTTTGGAATGCTCGCGAGCATTCTGTATGTGCCATACCTACTTAAACAAATGTGTTTATTTCTATTATGTCCATCTTCGTGCTTTCTTATCTCATGACATATTGATCCCAGAGGAAACATGCATGTATCTTTTTTGTAGAGAATTTTATGTAGATTACTTATGTAGTAGAACGTTTTTTGCTATAAGCCACGGTTTACGAGTTATTCACGAAAAATTAAAAATAAGGACCTTTACACCCCTCTCCCCCCGTTAGCTCCACCCCTAACCACCAGTACTTTTAGTATGTGGTTTAAAACACCATTCCCTACAACTATGCCAAAATTCTCTTATACACGAGTTATTTCCCCCGATAGGCAACTTTTGGTCTTCCTTAGGTGGGCTATAAGTACATCATTAAATGCCTTGTTAGAATGTACAATATGCCTATAAACACTTAGGTGCATATGTGTCCCAATGTTACAATTTCAATTAAATGTCAAAAACTTGATGATACTTAAAATATTTCAAGAATACTTATAGTGGTATTGTTCATGATTTAATTATCTTCCAAACAGACTAACAAATTGGCTACATAATAATACAGATTGTCGTAGATATTTTGACACAAAAACATTAAAATTTAACCCTTTTTATTTTTCGCCTCATATGAAAAATCTATAGTATAAAACAACGTTTGAACTTTTCAATTCCTTTTATTTCCTTCTTTTTTTAAACAAGTGATATAATATTTTCTGTACAGATGGGCCTTAGTTAATAGAATACGGACTAATAATTAAAAAAAGTATCTCGGGCCATGCTCAGTGTGGGGTTACGTAGTTATTCAAAAACGGCTGAGCAGATTATGTTCGAAATAGTTTTATTTTAAAGTATTCTATAAGCACAGTGATTCATATTTTTTGGACCTACGGATCAAAAGTTAGAGGGGGGGGGACACAATTTTTTTTTCTTCTGGATCGATTATCTCCGAAAACATTGACTTTAGAAAAAAAAAACATTCTTTCAAGACCCTTATTCTTTTTAAGAGACCTATTCAATGATAACTATACAATTACAGCAAATAAAAAAACATCTCCACCTCACCAATTGGGGACGTACCCGAAAAAATGTTGTTTTCTATAGGTACTCTTTATTGTACCTTTTTGTTGGAATGATTAATACGTAGGTATACCTGTACCAAATCTTAAAAAAATCAATCGTAAAAAAATACCGGACGGACGGACATGGCGAAACTATAAGGGTTCCGTTTTTGCCATTTTTGCTACGGAATCCTAAAAACGTTATTTTCTAAAAACCGTATAAGCGACTTACGTCAGAAACTGTCAAACATAAGAAGCTGAAACTTGGTAAAAATATCTAATAGACGCCATTAGGGGTGCTTACCATAAAAAATCCACCCCCTACAATCAAAGGTCGCTAATGTATGAAAGTCCGAATATAGCCTTTGTTCGAAGTTAATAAGTACTACATTTCCATACTTTTGGTAGGTACTAAAAATTCTGCAAATAAAGTATTACGCGGTTAAGAGAAAAATATCTAAAGAAAACGACAAAAAATACAGCACCTACGGACTTTCTGAAATAAAGTTTTATTTGACCTTTCTGTAAACATTTTTGATTTCTTTTTGTGTAAATTATGCATAAGGAAATTAAAAAAAATGGCTGGTTTGGAGCGACCCCGATATTGCGCCCGTGGAATATGCACCAATCTAGCATTTTTTTAAATTACAAGGAAATCAATTTTAATTTTTCTTATGTATAAATTATGCAAAAGTACAGTGAAACCCCGTTAATACGATTTCGTAGGGACCAGACAAATAACGCGTCTTAAGCGGGAAAGCGTATTATGCGGGAAGAAGATATTGCATTTATTTTTTGTCAAATTTTAATTTTTCTGTGTAATGTTACATATTATGAGATATTTTTCTTATACATATTATATATTTAACTGATTTTGACGCACAGATAAAGAAAACAAATTGTACTAAGGTTGTGCAATTTGTACATGCAGGTGTAAGTATGCAATGCGATGGGATTATGAACTTTACTGGTCGCTTGGTCAATGCAACAAAGTTACCTACAAAGGAGGAGCGATCGGTAGAATTATTTTTTCCAGCCTAATTTTCAATTGGTATAGTAAAATTATAACATTCCTGCTTACATCTATAAGTAAATAATGCCATACATCAATGGAACTTGGGTTACAGACAGCGTATTAAACGGGATGATGAATCGTATTAACCGTACAAAAATGTAGGAAAACAGCATGCAAAATGCAGGGACCGGCATAAAATGGCGTATTACGCGGGAAATCGTATTAAACGTGATCGTATTAAGCGGGTTCTACTGTATATCAAAAATATTTGGCCGATTTAGCGCCTCCTCTGAATTGGCGCCCGGGGCACGAGCCCCCTCTGCCCCCCCCCTAGATACGCCACTTTACTCTACTGCACGTATGATTACTATTAACATAAGCATTATTCCATAAATAACAAAATCCAAAACGTACGGTTAGTGAAAATGTCACAGCATAAAAGCTTTCCAGATCTAGGCAGATTAATTTCACAGGAAAACTACCACAAATTAAAGACGGTTTTAAAAAACAATCCGGATTATGCTGCGGCTACGGCATTATTCAAAAACCTTTTAAAAGAAACTGAGTAAAGGTGTATGCAGACCAAAAGAGCGTTCGCTGTTCTATCCCCCACTCTACGAAATCAACGAATCACGTTTCGTGTAACGATCGAATTCCGTAGAGTAGGGGGATAGAACAGCGAATGCTCTTTTGGTCTGCATGCACCTTTAATAACAAAAAATAAAAACATTTCAAAATTATATATATTTAAATTATTTACCATTGACGGTAGATGTTTTTGAGTTTAAAATAGATTTACATATAGGCGAAGAAGGCAAAAGCATAAGATAGCATAGGCATAAGAAGTAGAGATGCAACGGCTAGTTGATTGGCCGGATACCGGATACCGGATATTCGGCCTGACAATCGGCCGAATATTCGGCGGCCGGATACCGAATATTCGGCCGATTGTCAGGCCGAATATCCGGTATTATACCTACATTTTGAGTTTAGCATGGGGCGCTTCGTGCAAGCTTTGACACTTGACCCGTTTTGTAGCTTGCACGCAAAGTCCAAACTTATTTTGTAACGGGATTCGACAATATGGCCATAATTGTATCTACCTATTACCTGTTTTTAAGTAAGTGGGTGAGAGATTGGGCTATAGAAAAGAGGCCCGGACATCTGCCATAACAATCACTACACTGCTATCAGGGCAGGCCTGATTTTTCGCAAACTATGCGGCTTATTAGAGCCAATTCACCAACTCGTGACTTAAGTACCTACGCAAATGTATATTTCCATTCCTGCTGCATATTATGTAGCTCTGCCGATTCCTCTATGGACAAATGATGGCAAGCCTTGTGAACTCCATAGGGTTCACGCCAGAGACGGAGACCGATCGACTGACTTACTCTCGGGAGCCGGGTCTGTGGGGTCGTTACTGCCAATTTACTCGCCACTTATGATTATTATTGATACCGTGACTGTTTTTTAACTTTTTTATGTTCAATATGTTTACACCAAAATCAAGCAAAGTTACTATCCGGTATCCGGCTGGATAGTAAGTCACTATCCGGTATCCGGCCGGATAGTAAAATATGGGCCGGATACGCCGAATACCGGATAGTTACCGAATATCCGGTGCATCTCTAATAAGAAGGCGACGCAATTGGAGTGCAACAAATAATAAAAATGTGATAATTTATTTTGAAGATCGATAGAACATTGAATACTGTTGCCGCGGTGTTTTTTTGTATTCGTAGTAGTGACAACCCTGACGCACATTTGCTTCAGATTTGCCGGTTCCATTACGGGGTAAGGCCATAACCATTGCCTACCATAACCGCTGTCAGCATGAGTAGTTCGCGGGTAGTGTGAGTTCAAACCTCGGGTTCGCGTAGGGCGAGCCGTCGTGCCTGCGGCCCTCCGGCCGAAAAACTGACAGCGTGAGTGGTTCGCGTAGGGCAGGCCTTATAAAGTGACAGTGTAAGTAGATCGTGTAGGGTGAGCCTGATGCCTGATAGACTGGCAGCGTCAGTGGATCGCGTAGCATAGGGCGAGCCGTCGGGACTTCGGCCCTCCAACTGATAGAGTGACAGCGTGAGTGGTTCGCGTAGCGTAGGGCGAGCCGTCGGGCCTTCGGCCCTCCAGCTGATAGAGTGACAGCGTGAGTGGTTCGCGTAGCATAGGGCTAGCCGTCGGGCCTTCGGCCCTCCAGCTGATAGAGTGACAGCGTGAGTAGTTCGCGTAGCGTAGGGCGAGCCGTCAGGCCTGCGGCCCTCCAGCTGATAGAGTGACAGCGTGAGTGGTTCGCGTAGCGTAGGGCGAGTCGTCGGGCCTTCGGCCCTCTAGCTGATAGAGTGACAGCGTGAGTGGATCGCGTAGGGCGAGCCGTCGGCCCTGCGGCCCTCAAGCTGATAGAGTGACAGCGTGAGTGGATCTCGTAGGGCGGGCCGTCGGGCCTGCGGCCCTCCGGCTCATGGACTCGCAGCGTGAGTGACTCGCGTAGGACGTGCCGTTGGACCTGCGGCCCTCCGGCTGATAGACTCGCAGCGTGAGTGACTCGCGTAGGACGTACCGTTGGACCTGCAGTCATCCGGTTGATAAGACAGAGTATGAGTATACCCCTCGGGTTCGCGTAGGGCGTGCCGTCGGGCCTGCGGCCCTCCGGTTGATAGACTGACAGCGCATGTGATTTGCGTAGGACGTGCACTCGAACCTGCGGTCCTCCAGTTGATAGACGGAGAGTGTGAGTCCCTCCGGTTCACGTAGTGCGTGCCATAGTGCCGTCGAGCCTTTGGCCCTCTGGTTGATAGACTGCATGGATTAACCGTTTGGGTCGTCGGTTCGCGTCGGACTTTCCGTCAGACCTGCGGTTCTCCGGTTGGTCGACTGACAGTATGAGTTTATATTTTATAGTCTCGAAATTCGACTTGTAGTGTAATGTGTACAATATACAAATTTAAACTTGATTTTCTCAATAAACCAAATTGATCCTTATGAATAACACGTCCATTTGAGACACTTCGGGCATACAAGCTGACATTTTTTTAGTGTCGGATTTCTAAAAATCTATTCAGTAGGGATTCCCCTCTCGTTACAGAAGCGCGAGAGTTAAACGCTAGCATTCATAATTGTATCGCATATAACAAACAACGTCTTTGATCTAGAATAAGTAGGTATAGGTATCGGAAATTATCTTAACAATTGCACTAAAAACTTGAAAATAAAATAAGTAAAAATGTTTTAAGTTAAATGGTTTTTATTACACCAAAAACTAGAAAATAAAAATTTGTTGTAACTAACCGTAGATGCTACTTTCTGTAGATTAGTCACGTGAAACTATTATCACTGTTGTCTTCCCAAGTCGGATGCTGAAAGCTACGTTTAGCCTCTATGCCAGTGGATTAAGCGTTACCTAATCGGAAACTTTTACCAAACTAAAATAGAAATGTGGGGCGTTATTATAAAGAAACATATCGACGCTGGAAAGGAGAAATTGGATAAGCGACACTTTTGAAGATATTGAGTTATATACACCGTTAGAATCGGCAAATTTTTCTGCGTCGAATGAGCTAAGTTTCGTATCCATCTGACAACTTTTGTGTCGCTTATCCCATCGGTGATTGAGAGAACTTTCGATCATTTTTTATTACTAAACGACTTGGTTTTTGACAACTTTTAAGAAAATGGAGTATAGATAAAATATAATTCAACATAATTAATCTTGGATTATTTTACCTATTTGTCATGACAGGTTAAATTTTACTTGGATATTTTTGCTGTGTAACAACTAATCATCACTTGTGGGTTAGCTATTTCTACCTGACTGTATTATATGTTTTTATGTCGTTTGGACAATTTTACCTTAATCTTAATTTAAAATTTAAGACGGTTAGACAATATTACTTGACTATGATATCTGAACTATTGGCGTTTATCCATTTTTACCCCTACATTTATTTATGAACCATTTGTCGTTTAGGTATCCTTTTTTACCTGAATTTACATTAGAATACTACTGTCACTTATCCTAACTTCCATGAATGAAATGTCAGTCAAATAGTTAGTAACAATTTGCATACATAAATGTCTGCTATTCTATTCTTTGTCACGTAATGTAGAAACATTTGGTAGAGGGGTTGTCTTGTCAATTGCTACTCTGCGTTAAATAAAATGTTTTTGGAACTTTAATAAATAAAAAGAAAAAAAGAAATAGGTACTAACCAAAACTATTTTTTAAGTGTTATCATAACGTAATACGGTTGATAAACATACCAACAGGTACGGTAGTTAAAAGTAGATAGTTTTCAAGTGCCTCGTTTGTAGGTAGGTACTAACTATTGTCGGCTCAATAACGAGTTATCCTTATTGATTTTGCATGTTTTAAGATAAAGAGAAATGATCTCAAATAGAAAAACAAAATATATTTGTTTTTAATACTTAACAATACCTATTACTTACTAACATACTTACCTACTTTTTGGAATAAAGTTATAAAAATACCTAAAACAGTGTCTTTCTTTTTTCACGTGTAAGTAGATTCGTTTACTAGTCACGGAATGTTACTCTTGTAATTGAAATGACTGACTATGAAGTCTAAAATAGTTTCTCATTTTAAGTATGTGGATATTTCTTACTGATATATTTATGCTATTTTTTCAATTTATATATTTTTACCCGAATATAAAATAAGCCACATCGGCAGTTAGATAATTTTAACATGATGAATTTGTTATGTAAGTCTCGGGTGGACTTTTTTACATTCCTTATTTCTTTTACAACGTGTTGGTTAGATAATTTTACCTGAATCAATTTTTCCGACCATTTTGCTTAAGCGACAATAAATCCTTAAATAACACTTGAACACGTTAAATAATTAAAAAAACACATAGAAAACATATTTATGTCCATAAATAATGCTTCAATTATTTGATTTGGCCTGCTAATTCATTTTAATGATTTTTTTTTCGAAAATCTCGGCTGTTTTTTGCCTCTCCTGTAAAGTACGCACTGTGTCGCTTATCCAATTTCTCCTTTCCAGCGTCGATATACAAGTTCAAAATATGTAATTGTAGCTTTAATTTTGCAATTAATCATCCATCTGTTCCAACACTTGTACAGAGGTAAATAACTTTTGTCAAGGCCAGAACAAAACTTATTACACTATTGCTGTCTTGATTTCTATGTGTGTTCTTAAATAACTATAGTGACTTAATCACAATTGCGTACGCCCCAGGTTTTTATTTCAGTTTGGTAAAAGTTTCCGATTAGGTAACACTTAATCCACTGACATAGAGGCTAAACGTGGCTTTCAGCATCCGACTTGGGAAGACTAGTGATAATAGTTTCACGTGACTAATCTACAGAAAGTAGCATCTACGGTTAGTTACAACTAATTTTTATTTTCTAGTTTTTGGTGCAATAAAAACCGTTTAAAACTTTTTTACTTATTTTATTCATACATAATACTCGTAATTGAAATGGCAAGTCTGAGAGAACCTTAAGAATAAGATCTCAGGTGCACATGTCAAAACAAGTTTCATTAGGATGTAATAAAGGTAATACCTACACTTGTTCAGTCATTAAACTTATTTTTTTAATAACTCTATAACAGTCAGAGTTAAGATACTAGTTTCTTAGAGAAATTGATTACTTTTGACCTAAATAAGCTGCCCTTTAATTTAACGCAAAACAAAAAAAAAACGGTGTATTTCAAAGTGTTTATTTATCTACAAATGAAAATCAGCCCATACCAGGTGGCTTATGATGGTCCCGTTTTATCTATTTATCGTGCTACTTATCACTTTCGCACTTACATACTTGTTAGAACCTGACGGCAACAACGACAAACGATTAAACACGGTACCATCATAAGCCTACAGACACCGTTAAATAATTTGGTAAGCATCACGGGTCGTAAAAATATATACATATAACCTTATTAACTTTTGCAGAAGCTAGGACATCCTTTTAAGTTTAACTACCGCTATACAGGGTGGTCATGAGTATACCGACAAACTTTATCAAAGCATTTTTGATGTCAAAAGAAGTAAAAAATATTATGTGCCCTATGTGATTTTCGGACAGATTTATTTTTTTATGGTCAGAATTTTTTTTTCTGATATTTTGAATTTTTTTATACATGACCAGTAATAAAGTAAAGTAATAAATTGTAGGGAAAGAACATTTTTCAAAAAACTTATTTCTCACTTTCTTTAACTTTAATCAGTGAGTACCTATGTCAAGACGAAAACTATTAGTGTAAGAATTTTAATCGTGCAGGCATTTTTCAGTGCCTTATGACACAAAACAGAAAAAACAGTAGAAGCGTAATGTAAGCGCAGCGCGTGTGGCAATAGTAAGCAGCGCAAGGCTTACCTGCACAAAAGTTAACCACAGTAGGCCGTCAGTTCTCTAAGCGCGCTCACGTGAGATCGTTTTCGAATAAATCCGAAAAAGAATGTGCAAATATGCCTTTTTGTGCTGTTTTGGGATGTAAAAGTAATAGCCAGAAGTCAAACCTCACCAATGAAGGTATTTCATACCACCGGAAGTTCTTAATTTGTTAATATTTTAATATTTTCTAAAATATTTCGTCTTCCGCAAGATGTTTATACTACACTAAATAAGAAACAACTTTATATGCCAATAATAAGGTCGTTTTTTATTTGGCATGAAACTATGGAAATTTCTAGAATTTCGGAACGATAGGCTGAGTAGCGGCCAATGCGAGGAAAGGGTCCAAAAAGGTATCGATATCGATATTTTATTTCGTCGATATACCTACATTAGTTGTCTTGAGCCGATTAAGTGAAAAAAATTTAAACATGTTCTCTATAATCTTTATTTATTTAATCGGGTTTTCGACTGTCATCGTCATCATCATCATCATCTCAACCTTTTGCTGCCAGCTGCTGAGCGTAGGCCTACGTATCATCATATAATAATATTGTGGATATTAAGGTTTCGTGGCCAAATCATAGTTTCGCCATGTCCGCCCGACTGTCATCGTCATCATCATCATCATCTCAACCTTTTGCTGCCAGCTGCTGAGCGTAGGCCTGCATGTCATCCAATTATAATATTGTGGATATTAGGGTTTCGTTGCCAAATCGTAGTTTCGCTATGTCCACCCGACTGTCATTGTCGTCATTATCATCATCACCCTAAGACTACTACCTTACCTACTGCTTATTATAGATCCCCACATCCTCATATTATAATATTGTGAATGTTAAGATTCTATTGTCAAATTCAAATTATAGTTTCGCCATGTCTGCCCGACTGTCATCGTCATCATCATCATCATCATCATCTCAGCCTTTTGCTGCTAGCTGCTGAGTGTAGGTCTGCTTATCATAATATTATAATATTGTAGATATTAAGGTTTCGTTGCCAAAACATAGTTTCACCATTTCCGCCCGAATGTCATCGTCATCATCATCATCTCAGCCTTACTTACTGTGAGCATGAGCATATCCTAATATTATAATATTATGGGTGTGAATTTTAAGGTGCCGTTCTCAAATTATCGTTATCATTGTCTGCCCGACTGTCCATCTGTGTGTTTTTAATTATTCAAAAGGTTATGAATTAATTATTTGTTATATATTATTATTATATTTGTTTTATTTAAAAATACAAATACAAATAATTTATTCAAACGTAAGCACATGTTTACAATTTTCAAGCGTTATCCGCTAAATGCTCCGCTATCTAAAAATATAATATAAAAGTGCTCCTTTCAATGTCAAAGTGATTACTTACTTACTTTTAATGTCAAAGTAATCACTTTGACATTAAAAGAAGCACCATTAATTTTAGTTACACCCTGGGTAAATATGATTTCCGTAAAAACCAAACTAGAGAACCAAAGATATAGTATAGTAGTCTTGGCTGAGACCTTGGAGGACTTAAGTACTACGCTCGTTGACCTCAGTAAAGCCTCCGAGCGAGTTGGTCTTAGGATGAACATGGATAAGACTAAAATCATGTCAAATTCCCATGTAGCACCAACTCCCGTAATAATCGGAGACTACACTCGAAGTTGTAGACGAATATATATACCTAGGACAAACTATCCAGTTAGGTAGGTCCAACTTCGAGAAAGAGGTCAATCGTCGAATCCGACTCGGTTGGGCAGCAGCGGCAGGGAAGCTACGACACATATTTTCGTCCAATATTCCGCAGTGTTTGAAGACGAAAGTCTTTGATCAGTGTGTGTTGCCAGTGATGACATACGGTACTGGAACGTGGCCGCTTACAATGGGCCTCATAAGAAGGCTCAAAGTCACCCAAAGGGCAATGGAGAGGGCTATGCTAGGAGTCTCTCTGCGTGATCGGATTAAAAATGAGACCATCCGCAGCAGAACCAAAGTAACCGAAATAGCTGTCCGAATCGCTAAACTGAAGTGGCAGTGGGCGGGGCACATTGCGCGTAGAACCGATGGCCGTTGGGGCGGGAAGGTTCTTGAGTGGCGGCCACGTACCGGAAGGCGTAGCGTGGGTAGGCCCACCACAAGGTGGACTGATGACCTGGTGATGGTCGCAGGAGTCCGCTGGATGCGGGTGGCGCAGGACCGGTCATTGTGGCAATCTTTGGGGGAGGCCTATGTTCAGCAGTGGACGTCTTTCGGCTGATATGATGATGATGATGAAAAACCAAAGCAAATCGAAGAAATGTACTTTTTCATCACACTTGCTTTGTAAGCGCCCCATTGCTTGCATGCATCGCGGGAGTATTCCCTATGGAGTTATAGAAAAGTTGGTACGTCATTTAACAATATTTAGTCTTAAAACAATTTTTTTTGCATAGAAGTGTGATGAAAAACATTGTATGCATCACGGTCGGTAAGCGGAATACTAACTCGAGTCATTAAAATCTAACACTCTAGTTAGAAATACCGTAATTACCTCCCTAGACGCCCAATGCTATTACTTCATATATATATTTTATCGATATAATACCGACTCTTGCACAGCACTACGACGCTTGTTAGCCATAACGTGCAAAAAGCAGCCTATCTCTTTTACTCTTGGGAAATGCCACGTATGTGGGAGAGAGAACAAGGATTCGCCATCTATTGGGGAGTTGCTGAACTATTGAGTTTTAGCTATAAACAGACTTATGCTACTCGACGCTAGATGGCAACACTCTCTTTGCAAGTTAGTAGTAGCAAGCGAAACGTCGTAAGTAATAAAACGAGTAGTATAATTTTGCTTTTGTCGCATTCGAAATAAAGTTTATTTTTGTATAAGATTTTATAACCAATAAGCTTTCAGATACTTCTGTGTGCATGTTTGCGCCAGTGTGAGTGTGGCGACACCGGTTCTCTCGAGAATCGGGGTATAAGCCGCTTCTACGTTATTTTTTGTTCTGTGCCTTATGATGAAACAGTGTTTTGAAAAACATGTCATTATCTCTTAAACTAAATCCAGAAAAGTTTATATGACATTATAGTCTCAAAATGTGGTCAAGAATACACCTTTCAAGTTTGTCGGGTTACTCATTATTCATCCTGAGGTATAGGTAGGTAGGTACGGAGAATATCGGTTGCTAACCTATAGTCGCCGTCAATAAAAGTTGCGAACGTAGATAAACCTGTTATACAAATTGTGTTTAATTTCCAATGTACGTCATGAATACTGCTATATTTAATTATTGACCTTACCTTTACATTAATCTAAACCATTAAATTATGGACATTCCTTTGAACGGCTTGTTAACATTCTTTGCATCTTCTACATTCATTGGTGCATTCCACGAGAATGTCGGGTACGTGACGCGGTTCTCTCGCTCGCGTACATCGTACATCTAAGAAAGATACGAATATTTTTTTTGGTGTATCTTAATTTTATAACTGGGTGTTTGTATAGAGAATTCCCGCGCTTTCCATATATTTCTAAGACAGCTGTCAAAGCCGTCACGTTCCCGACAAACTTTTTCGTTGAATGCACCTATTGACGGCGACTTTATGAAAGCTTATGTCGTAAATCACTTTTAGGTGTAATAAAATGGCCAGTCAGGGACGCGGATGGCTAGTTGGCTACGTGCGTCCGTGCGAGCAGTCCGGCACGGCATGAACGCGCCGCGCCGTCTCGGCCGTATGCGACTGTACATTATTTTGCAGGGGAAATATTGTGCTTCTCCTTATCCAAAGTCGCTTGTGTCGCTTTCTAAAAGTATACATGGTGGAAAAAACAAGCGATAAAAAGTACCTATTCTGAATAATTATGTATCACAAACGCATATATTAATAATAGCGAATTTTATCATAATCGCAAATTTTAACGTTCTTTTTTCTGGCAGCGATTTTGTATGACGTTTTTTTAGCATTTGCATAATTTAACAGTACATTTTTTCACAACTCGCCAATATTATTTTTTTTTTCTAAACGCTAATTTTAGCATCCTTGTTTCTTTGTAGTAGGTAGCATATTTTCATCTGTGTATGTATATGTATTGTATACCTATACAGAGATGAAAATATATCACCATCACTACATAGTATAAAACAAAGTCTTATGCTTAAATCTTTAAAACTGCGCAACGGATTTTGAAGCGTTTTTTTTTAATAGATAGTGGAAGATTCAAGAGGAAGGTTTTAGCAGCAGTAGTTTTAGTATAAAGAACAATCGTGTCGTAAAGGTGCCGTACCTATATACAGTCGTGGCCAGATAATTAGGAACAAGATTTTTTTCCCCATATAACTGCCTGCAAACAGGGCTTTGCAAATTTGATAATAATTTAAGAAATAATTGACCATTTTTGTTTATTAATATCAGAACTTATCTATGATTAAATGAGGTATACTGGAACGTATTGGAAAGTTCCGTAAAATACCTATCTTGAAAAATATGGATGACCCTATAAACACTTCAACCTAATTAAGAACAAAACGCATGAAATCGTTCCTAATTAAGTTGAAGTGTCTATGGCGTCATCCATATTTTTCAAATTAGGTATTTTTTTGAACTTTGCAATATGTGCCAGTATACCTTATTTAATCATGGATAAGTTCTGATATTAATAAAGAAAAATGGTCAAATATTTTTTTAATTACTATCAAATTTGCAAAGCTCTGTTTGCAGGCAGTTGTATGGAGAAAAAAATCTTGTTCCTAATTATCTGGCCACGACTGTACTTGTCTGTAAAACTGTAGATACTTTCAGAGTCTTCTCTATACTCGTAGTGGCGATAGTGTCGAGAGTGTCGAAATAATGGATGTCCGCAAAGTATTGTAGGATTTGAATCTAATGAAAAACGCGTTATTATTTACCAATTTAATATATTCGCTGTAGCTACTCAATAGTTATTTATTATACAAGGGGGCAAAGTTGTTGTTTAACTGTCGTGCCAATATTGAGACCTGAGTTAGTGAAAGATCACAAAATTGAGCCACGAGCGTAGCGAGTGGTTCAAAAACTTGAATCTTGAACATTGCGAAGGTCTCAAGGCACGAGAGTTGAACAAACTTTGCCGCCAAGTGTAATACAACTTTTTTCCTCTCACTATCGCGAGGAAATATGATTACAAATCTCATCCAAATGTAAATTAACTTTTATCCGGCTCTGATTTTTTTTATATGTTATAAAATAGGTAAAAAATAGAAGTCACGTATTTGTCTTTCAAATTCCTGAAAAGTGACCAAACCCTTTAATTTCTTCAAAGAGAGATTTGTTCAATCATATTTTCTAATTAATTACCAATTTATTAATTTTAAAGAACATGGAAAAACGTATGCGGAATGAAATCTGGACAAAGTTAAATGTTCTATTAAATAAGTAAAAACATTATTGTTTTCCTAAACATTCACGTTTCTTAACATCGTGTGCGTGTGGACTGAGGGACCACTTATATTTCAATGGTGGTTGGTATGATGGTGTTTGGTGAAAATTTTGTAGTAGTAGAGAATTATTTTGTAGAAAAATCCTGGAATTTGTAAAGAATTCACTAAAAAGTTATACAGCTAAACGTGTGGTCCCTCAGTTCACACACTGAACCTTACAGTTCTGGGCAAGTGTTTATTATGTTGGCTTATTTTAATGTTATAGATTTAGTAAAAACATATTTAAACGCATTCGTAATGACCGAAACGTAATTTGGCAATGATTATTTACTAAAAAGTCTTCCTTTTTTGGTCCCTGAGGGACCACATATAATAACTAATAAATCGGTACATTCGTACAAAAAATAAATACATTTTTCTTTGCAAACATTAGTAAAAATCGCAAGGAAGATTGTAAAAGTTAAAGGAAAGCACAACTATTAATCGATTTCGCAAAATTTATATTTGTTTGTGGTCCCTCAGTTCACACACTATGAGTTAATAAAATAATCAAAATCTCCTAAAATATAAACATTATTAAAAGGTTTGTCGTACTGAGGTTTAGTTAAAAAGCTTGACTACATAAATATATATTTTAACGTGGATTGATGGCGTACAATATAAAATAAATTGCTTTTTAACATTTCCGTAGCAAAGCGTTCATTAGGGTGACCACACAATGAAAAGCGTTTACTAACGTGACGTGCCTCATTTTTAAATTCAACTTTTTAAATTTGCTTACTAATATCAAATGGACCAAGGAAAAACTGCATACAGCCAACTACATTTTAGATTCTGTTAGCAAAATTACGAAATTAAAACAAACTAGGTTTATGGTATCAGGTTTGGTGCGGTAAAACATGTAGCTCGAATATATATACTTGTCCTGCGTATTATGTCTAAAAAATAAAAAGGCTAATTAACTTGAATTGATGTGTTTGGTTTGTTATTGCTGTATTTGCAAATTAGCATTGTCTTGCAATGGATTTGTTATTTATACTCCTATTTTCCAGATTGTTGATCTGGTAATTACCTCCATTAAGCATCATTATATTCTAATAGTATGGTTTGTCAGGTTTACCATCATTTGCTAAACAATTTTTCTGAAATAACTAGAGCGATTTTATTACAATTGAAAAGTATTGCTTACACATTACGGGTAGTAGGGAGAAAGGAGCGAAAGGCACCTTTTCATTTCGAATAAATATGTACATAAAAATAGGCGGGAGTAATACAGTACGTATTTTCATTACTCCCTAGAAGGCATTAATCCCGTCGAATCCGCGATTTAAGGAAAATTAACACACTTGCGCACCCGAACTTGAAATATTATATGGTTGTTATTGAACAGCAATAACAAACCAAACGCATTAATGCAAGTTAATTTGCCGTCTTTTTATTTATTAAACATAATACGCAGGACAAATATTCGAGCTACATATATTATTTTACCGCACCAAACCTGATACCATAAACTTAGTTTGTTTTTAATTTCGTAATTTTGCTTACAGAATCTAAAATGTAGTTGGCTGTATGCAGTTTTTCCTTGGTCCATTTGATATTAGTAAGCAAATTTAAAAATGAGGCACGTCACGTAAGTAAACGCTTTTCATTGTGTGGTCACCCTAATGAACGCTATGCTAAGGAAATGTTAAAAAGCTATTTATTTTATATTGTACGCCATCAATCCACGTTAAAATATATATTTATGTAGTCAAGCTTTTTAACTAAACCTCAGTACGACAAACCTTTTAATAATGTTTATATTTTAGGAGATTTTGATTATTTTATTAACTCATAGTGTGTGAACTGAGGGACCACAAACAAATATAAATTTTGCGAAATTGATTAATAGTTGTGCTTTCCTTTAACTTTTACAATCTTCCCTGCGATTTTTACTAATGTTTGCAAAGAAAAATGTATTTATTTTTTTGTACGAATGTACCGATTTATTAGTTATTATATGTGGTCCCTCAGGGACCAAAAAAGGAAGACTTTTTAGTAAATAATCATTGCCAAATTACGTTTCGGTCATTACGAATGCGTTTAAATATGTTTTTACTAAATCTATAACATTAAAATAAGCCAACATATTAAACACTTGCCCAGAACTGTAAGGTTCAGTGTGTGAACTGAGGGACCACACGTTTAGCTGTATAACTTTTTAGTAAATTCTTTACAAATTCCAGGATTTTTCTACAAAATAATTCTCTACTACTACTAAATTTTCACCAAACACCATCATACCAACCACCATTAAAATATAAGTGGTCCCTCAGTCCACACGCACACTTAACATCGATTTAAAAAAAATACATACCGCCATATAAATGTATAAGTAGCAAAACTGACGATTCGAAAGTGCTCGTTGCTAAGCCTACTCAATAAATCATTTTTGACTTGGACTTGACTCAGTAACAACTCTAGTAGGCACTTCAATGGATTTCGATCGCAGTTTACGATGTCTACTTATATATAGCTCAGATAAATAGGTGTAGAAATAAACTCTTAGGAAAATACTAGTAGAGCGGATATAGTTAAATAGTCTAACGGACGCGAATACAATTTGAAAATTGTGACAATGGAACGATAACGACGGGTATGAATCGCTCATACTACGGAGATGATACGTAGTTGCGACGCGGATGCAACGGTCACTAAACGGGCCTAGCACGGATATGAAACGGGGTCCATATTGGCACTTATACAATTTATTCTTCGAATATTTTTACTAATACCGTTTTTTACTCATAATCATCATTACTCCGAAAAATTTTTCTCATAGTTTTTTTCTTACTAAAAATTATACTTCTACCTACAATGTTCATAACGATTTTTATTTCGAAATTTTATCCTCCTAAAGTCGTCAAGTAGATTAATCTATACTCATAAAGTTATTTGAAATAAATTGTTTATTTATAAACATTTTCCCATTAGGTTCACTCTGTTGTGGTATAATTCTTTTATGAATAACATACACTATGTAATCATAATGGGCTTTGTGCAGAAACTGTTGTGGCATACTCAACTTTAGCATATTTCTTTGTGGCAGATTTCGAGTTGTTCGAATATTATTCGAGCATAATTTCGATGCTCCTATTTATGATGAGGCATAATCTGGATGTGCATAAAAAGTATCGGCATAGTTTGTTTTAGCATAACAGAGAAGGAATAATTACAACCTCTCAATATAATCGAGGTAGTATTAATATTCTGTACGTTACTTACTGTGTTACTGAGCACTTTCTGGGTTGCTAAAAAAAAATAACCTCGAAGACTAAGGCGGGAGCAAAGCTCCCGCCTTTTTAGTCTTCTAACCTAACCTATCCGAGTCGGATCTGCCCCGGAAGGTTTTGTTCGCTCGCTTCGCTCGCTCACTGCAGAAATTTTCACCCTCAGCAAATTCTGCCTGACGAAAAAGGCAAGTTTCGAACATGTGGCTACATGCCCAAAAAAAATGCAAATCTAAATTCTGTCTTATAACACTCGGCGTAATTAATGATATGCCAAGATAGTTTCGGACAAAATAATATTCGAAATATTGTTATTTAAGCCAAGTGATGTTTCTGTCTCATTAAGTTGATGCCAAAATAGATTATACCAAGTCTGTTATGTCCTAAGCGTTTCGGACAAAAAAAGTTTAGAGGGAACCCGTTTAGTACAGTACCTACTCTGCCACAACCTGATTTGTGCAGGTAGCTAGTTTACAGTAATAGTACGATTTATATTTGATTAAACAAAAATAATTCATACATAAAACCAGTACAGATAAAAATAAATACCTATAACATTAGAATATATAGCATAAAATAAGTATAGTGAAAAATTATATAAACATAAAAGTTAGTACTAAAAATATGTATGAAAAACAATATTATGAACATAAATAATTCTATGTGATGATAATTATGAACAAAGATTATTCTAAATACCGATCATTATGAAGTTAAATTGTATAAGAAAAATTTTCGGAGTTCCAATAATCTAAGTTGCAATTTTATAAATACTTTGGCGCACCCTATGAAACGATGTACAATTGTACACACGTTATAGTGGGCATAGTAGTCCGTGTCGTCTCGCATTCCGTATCTGATACGTTCATGCTACGGTCATGGTATGCTACGGTCTAGTGGGCGAGACCTTTACACTAGGGTCTCTAATATTATTTACTGGAAAGAAAAATAATGCGAAATCACTTATTATTATAAAACAGTGTTTCAAATCTTGCCTACTTCAAAAAATTCAGAATTAACGTCGATTTTGGCGATAGCAAATGTCCTGTGGAAAATACAATAGGTACATGCAGTTTTGCGACATTGTTGTACTTAATCGGCCATAATTTCTAAAAAGAGATGCCAAAACGCACAAAACTTCCCAAATTAACTAACAAATGTATACAAATTAATTAAGCATTGAGATACAATTTCAATTTCATTTTGTTATTTTTTTTGCTTGGTCTAAATCTGTTCAGATTTAACTCATACGTTAATGGACATGTATTCTGCTTTTTCATCTCAAACATATTATTTATACACAGACGAAAATACGCTACCTAGGTAGATACTATAAAAATTAGCAAAATACGCGTTTATAAAAAGAGAAAAAAAACATAATTCATATTTGCGAGTAGTGAAAAAATCCACTGCTAAATTATGCAAGTACTAAAAAAGCTTCATAAATAATCGCTGCATGAAAAAAGAACGCAGTTAAAATTTGCGATCATGATAAAATTCGCTATAAAAATATAACAATTAATCTTCCATGAATCACGCGAGGTTTTTTTGGCTACTTTTATAATGTTATGCATGTTTGTAGCCAGAGAACGCATGCGTAGGAAAACCATTACCAATAAAATATAAATCAAATAAAAAGAATCCCGTACCCGTTTCGAAAACCTTCAAACATATCCATACTACTTATTCATAATAAAAACTAAGCACCTTTATATAATTGTACCTCATTTCCCCATAATTTATCAGAGCTTTTTGTTTTATCTGTTGCTGATTTCACAGGTTATGTCAGTCGTAGAAATCCAAACTAAGTGCAATAACGTTTAAGAAACTAGAATTTTCTTGTACTATCTATTTACATTGGTACATATTAATTCTAAAAATATTATACTCTGATGTCAAAAAATCTTCATTTGGCTTCGTACTTCGTTATTTAAGTATATTTCGATGAATTTATTATGTCCATTATTTATATGAAATCAATTTTTAAGGCGGACAAGACGGATCAGTCTTTTTATTTTTTCCATCCTGTACCTACTCGTACATGAAATCACATGCACCTACACGATAAGTCCCTGTTCAACTACTTCGGAGCTGAAGCTGAGTAACATGCGCGAGGCCACTACTTGGAGAGGTTAGTAGACCGTTAAAATAAACATTTCATATACAGGGTGCTCGCAAGGAAACCAAAAGATTTTAATGCTGGATTCCTGACCATATTTAGAGTCTTTAATGTTATGTAAAATTTCCTGGATTCGGCTTGGTTTCAGAGATAATCTTTTTTCGAAATGAGTTTTTCGACGTAACTTGTCATATAACTTCTTTCTGCCCGGCAAGCACATCATTGAGCGCGAGATAGCTCGCGCTGCGACAAACCCATGTCGCTGCTTTCAAATTTATATTTCTAGTCGTCATTTTCTCGATTTTGGTAGCACAAGTTAACAGCTCGAGAAAGTAGTTCCATGCGAAAGAGTCATCCCGCGGGCGACATAACAAGTGTGGCCATTTATGTGTGGGACTAACTTTTCTTTCCTAGCAACACTGAATCGGTATAAATAAAGTTGAATGACGAGTGAACAGCAAGCTTTAAAAATGAAACATCTCTAGTCACGATAACTTTGTCTCGTTCGCTTAGTATAAAGATTAAAGAGATAGGACATTTTAAGATGAAAATGTCAAAGTCTCGTAATAATAATAATCTGTCAGATGACATTTGTAGATTGTGTTTGGTGGCGATATTTAAAATGGCTCATGAAAGTAAAATTTAAGTTAATTATAGCCTTTTATACTCTTTATACGTTACTGTGGATATTAGATACGATTATTTACATTTAAAGCGTATATTTTTTAAAATTCATGTTCATAGTTTTTTAGTAAAATTTTATGAATTATATTTCAGTGATCGGAGCCCAATAATAATACAAATCAAGATGTCGTTGAACTAAACCCATAGTTTCCAGACGGAGAATGTGGATCCGGAAAAGATGAAGTACCTAAATTGGGTCAAACTCCAAAAAATAAATATTTCGGGTCTTTGAATTGCCAGCAGGTATTCCGATGAAAGCTTGTACAAATCATTTAAATTTATGATGAAAATATGAGGGTTTCCATCCGGGTCCCAAATAATATACCTATGACCTAAAAGTAGTTGATATATCGGATATTCTTCATAACCAACTTAATTATTAAGGTCAAGTATGGTCAAGAAAAGTAGGTAACACCTTAAGTTACATACATTGCTTCTGATAGTATTATGTACCTATAGTAATAATCATAATATGATTATCTATTTGATCTGCAGGTTATTTATGCTATGAGCTGTCAATAAAGCATGGTATTTATCAATTATTAATATTTTTTAAAGATTTGGCGCAAACTGAAGAAAAAGGTTCGCGATCAGCAAATCGGATTCCACGACAGCCACGGAGGCGGCCGCTGGGTCGCGCTCTGCAGCTCGTCGTGAACAACAAGAGTACGCTTAGCGCCCGAGCTCGTGGCGCAGCCTGCGTTTGATTGGGTGGTTTTATTGTGCCTATATCGTTAAAGTTAGAGCCCACGGCTGTATGATATTTTTTCATTATATTTATGAGGTTTCCTGCTGTTACAATTTATTATAGTAAACCACATTTCACATAATAAAAAAAATGTCACGCCGTGGACGCGAACTTCCGCGACAAAGTATTAAAGTGCCCATTCAATTCAGACGATCGTCTACAATAGAGCAGAAATTACAGGCGTTTATTAATTAAATCATTAATATATTTGTGATTGTAAACTTGTTCGGCTCAAATGTTTTTTACGATACAGATATATGTTACACTGAGTATTTAATACATGTTATAATAAATACATTTTTTGTAATAAATGCATACTGGATTTTTTTATTATACCTATATATTTTTATTTGTTTAAAATACTAGTTATTAGCCGTGTGGTGACGGCAGTAAGATGTCACCACCCCGACTCTTTCCGTTGGTGTCTTAAGAGTCGGTTAAAGGATTGAAGTATCATTGACTATTTATATATCAATGGGTAGTAGTGTGAGTAGTGTGTCCACTATGAAGGGCAGCAGCATCATCATAGTGGACACATTATTCCCGATTATGGGTTTTAACCTCCTAATGCGTCCATGCGCATAGGCTAAGAGAGGACATTGCCCATGCACCCATGAACTAAGAGGCTGATCTACCTTTTCCTATACAGATTATGTGTGCAACAGCCGCTTTTCTTAATTATATTGTACTTGTAAAATATAGCTGCGTAATGTACGGTATACTGCACAGAACATCGCTATCACAATTAATACAATTATGCATCTTGCCCTGAAATACTTCCATTCAATAGCTTCTATCCATAACTACCAATACATAACTCATAGCTACAATAATATGCGACTGAAAGCCTAAATTTTGCAAGCCGTAACGAAGTTTATGTGTTTCTCGACGTTCTCGCCACCTTCACACCTCGAAGACAATTTGTCGCATTTTGACATTTAAACGCAATGTATTTTATCTCTCAAGGTACACTTGTGCTACGAATTTGGAGGATATCTCGCGTGGGACTTTCAAGCGAAATAATTATGTCGCTTTGATAGATCATCGCGAGTCAGTGTTTTCTCGCGCGCATGTTGTGCTGCCAATTCGTGACATAGCTCGAGAAAACTCTATGTCGCAGTTTTTGTCGTCCCGCGCCCATGATGTGCTTGCCGTGCTGGTTACAATGCTACCACAATGTGTTTCAATATTAAATAAAAAAAAATGAAAAATGATAAAAAATAAAAAATATAAAAATTACTGGAAATGTCAAAAAGTATTCAAAAGGACTAAAAAAAGAGGTCTCGGAAAATTAGGTATCATAATATTTTTTGTTTATTTTGATGTCTAGAATGCATAGTTAAAATCTTTCGGAATGCTTGCGAGCACCCTGTATCACCACGATCAACTTCATCCTTTCATAATACAAGAAATGGAAACTTAAAAATATTCGCCTTGCAATTTACCGCGCGTTCCGATTGGATGGGTGAAGATACGTAGGATGCCCTGAAAATTTCGGGAATTTAATACTTAGGAACGTATATTTGACATGTGTTATACCTCTTTCTTACAAGCATAGTCTCATTATTCGAAAACACTGGCCACTTAGAAAAAAAAAACAATGTCCGATTTTCAATTGTTTTTTAAAGTCGTTGAGTCGCTGGTGAAAATGGAGCTGTCCCGCGAAAGTTTTAGAGCAATGATTTATTATGACTTTAAAAGTGGATTAACACAACAACAATGTGGAGACCGATTAACTATTGCTTTTAGTAGTGAAACACCTTCAAAGACGACCATATACAGGTGGTATTCGGAATTCCAACGTGGCCGTGTGTCTCTTGCGGATGACGTACGTGAGGGTCGACCGAAAACGGCCGTTACCGATCAAAACATCGATGTTGTTCGCCAACTGATAAAGGAAGATAGGCATGTTACATATCGGGAGATTCAGGAGACTTTAGGCATTGGAATTAGTCAGGTACAAGTTATTTTACAACAAGAGTTGGGCGTGCGGAAGTTATTTTCCCGGTGGATTCCTCACTTGTTATCTGACGACCAGAAAACGGTACGTGTCAATTGGTGCCGCAAAACTTTAAAAAGATTTAATGGAGGAAGCTCAAATGCCGATTTTAGTATTGTGTCAGGTGACGAATCATGGATTTACGCATATGAGCCTGAATCGAAAAACCAATCTCGAGTTTGGGTTTACGAAGACGAACCGAAGCCGACAAAAGTTGTTCGTTCTCGCAGCACGATCAAAAAAATGGTAGCCACGTTTGTCTCCAAATCGGGTCACGTGGCGACCATCGCTCTTGAAGATCGAAGAACTGTCAATGCCGATTGGTATATAGGTGTTTGTTTACCGATTGTTTTTGCTGAACTGCGAAAAACTAACCCTAACCGCCGTATTATACTACACCATGATAATGCCAGCCCTCACACCGCTCAGAAAACAGACTACTATCTGAAGGGCGAAAACGTCGAATTACTGGACCATCCTCCGTACAGCCCCGACCTAAGTCCCAACGATTTTTTTACTTTCCCGAAAATAAAGAATCGGTTGCGTGGTCAGCGTTTTCAGACCGCGGAAGAAGCAGTCGACGCTTATAAAAACGGCCATTTTGTCAACCCCCACTTCAGACTTCAATAACTGTTTTAAAAACTGGTTTCAGAGAATGAAAAAGTGTATTAAACACAAAGGAGAATACTTTGAAAAACAATAAAAGTACTTTTATTTCATTAAAATGCGTATTTTTTCCGATTCCCGAAACTTTCAGGGCAACCTACGTAGGTAATAGTATCGGGTCGGCATCTAGTCTGATTCGGGTCGGAAGTTTGTGGTTGATTTTATTTCAACTTTTATACTTAACGTACAATACCTAAACCAATAAAGGGCTCGAACTGATCTGCGTACAGTCGCCTCCAAATATATATAATATGTATACAGGGCGTCCAATGACTATGGGACATGAAAGGAAAGTACCTTAAATATTCTAGAGAGGATATTTTGCTGAAAGAAGACTGTTATTTTTAAAGGCAAATAAATCTGCATTGAATGTTTTTTTTTTTATTACTTGCTTCACCCGGAAATCGAACCAACTACAATTTTTATCGAAATTTGAACCAAATATTTTTGGTTATTCTTATAGTATTAAGGTGATATCAGACGGTTCATTTTTCGTTCATTTTTTCGTTTCATTCGGCATCTTTCACTTAAAATGACACGTCTGACCACGGAGTGAAACAAAAGTGCCGAATGAATTCATTAGTGAACCGATCCAACAATGTTGGATATTTTCATTCGGCATCTTTCACTCGCACTCCGAATGAACGGAAAATGAACAGTTCATTCCGTCTGAACACGGAATGAACTGTTCACTCGGATTCGGCCGACCGAATCCGAGTGAACTTATTCCTCGAGACACGACTTCATTGGACGCCATATTGACAGAAATGCGGAGTGAATGTTAATTTCTATGTCATTCCAGCTTTGCTGTGTGAACATGGAATAAAACAAAAATGAAGCATTCACGCGAGTGAACATTCATCCGAGTGAACCGTCTGATATCACCTTTAGATACTATGTTTCTTAAGATAAATTGTTATTTTTTTATCCATTCTTTCGAATGACATCATAAAAGTAGGAAATTTTATTTTTGTAGCTATATAAGTAGGTTTGATGCCTAAAAAAGGCTAGATTTTTTTAGGAAATTTTTTGAATGCAATATTATTTAATTTTCAAAATAAAGGATTCTTTCAGAGAAATATCCTATCTACAATATTTAAGGTACTTTCCCTTCATATCCCATAATCTTGGGACACCCGGTATATCGTATTTTTGAACGCTACAATATATCTGATGATGACTGTACATTGTTGATCTTAACTTTTTTAACAAATTATTAGATATTTCAGTACATTTCGTCTAAAGTCGCCGTCAATAGAAGTTGCGAATAAGGTAAACAAAACTATGTGTAGCTTAGACCGAGGGTGCTCCGGGCGAAGATCCTTTTTATAGGTTGAAACATGTCGAGCGATTATCGATTTAAATTATGTCAGTGTCCTGATTCGCTATATATTTTAATATGTAAACAGACCGTTCAAAGAATTGTCCATAGGCTTGGACTACCTATTTATTGTTTTAATGGTCTAGGGTAATGTAACGGTAAGAGTTGATTGACTAATACATGGATTTAGCAGTACCTATTTAATGGTGTACAGTCAACTAATTGGAACCCTAGGCGACTCAGGAACCATGTTAAAGTAATGTTATGAATTCGATTGTTGCAAAATTTGCAAATGACAGTAACTACTTGTTATTTTGACATGATTTCAGAGTGGTCTAGGGTTCCAATTGATTGAGTGTACATAGGAAATTAAACACATTCTATGTAAATATGTGTGTAATCTTTTTCAATGCATTTTTATCTAGATATTTAGTAATGGAGTTAAGTGTTATTATGATTTTTTATATTATATTTAAGTTGCTGTACATATTATTTCATAGATTTTTATATCTTTAACTTAGTTACTAACACATTCTCAATAGGTTTGTGTAGTGTTCGCAACTTCTACTGTTAGCAAACTTTATCTGATTGCAGGTTTAACCCTTAAATGCATGACCTTGACAAGGATTCATTCAAATTTGAATTCTGATATGCTGTCAATAGAGTCAAGAATACATGATGCATATATACATCGCTATGCATTTAAGGGTTAATAATAATACTTGTCTACAATATAAACTTAACATCAAAAAATAATTCGTTACAACATCTGCGTGAGCTCGTATTAACGCTATACTTCATCAAGTTAAACCTTAAAAAAAGTACGGTGCACTAATTTATCGCCAAAAGTCGTTTTGCCGAATATCCCTTCCCAACTAACATCGCAGAATTTGATTTCGCTAAAAGATCACTTCCCAACTGTAACGTTACGCAGACGTAGGTATCTTTCGCATATTATCATTGTAATATATGTACAGTGGGGTTCAGAATTGCATGGACGATTTATGAATGAATTCATTCATAAACTGTACATGCAATTTTGAACCCCACTGCTGTACGTAACCAAACATTGCTTTTCTAGAATAGAGTAGATGTCGCACCGTCTCGGTCAATTATTAAATGCAATACCGAACGCATGTGTTTTCTGATCTCCGATAACCCTGGTCTCCCTGACCCTTAAGCAGATATTCTTCAATCATGTTCCAACCTAACCTACTCGCCAAATGAAAATTCGGTTAAGGTCAATGCTGGTAAGACCGTCTATCGAGAATGTCCGTCTACTAACTGATTTCCACCCCTAACTCTGATGGACTTTCTTTGAAAATAAAATATTCCACACTGACCTTACAAGGAAGGGTACCCAACTGTCCGACTCCGATTTTATTCATTTTGATATATGTTATAGAGTAGTCTAAAATAACGAACACGTATTTTTTTAGCTGCCCAAACTCAACCTGTTAGGAGAAAATGGCCTACATAGTACTGAAAATTGACCAAACATAATTTCTGAGAAGAGATTTGTTACAAAAAAAATATTAATTACTGGTTTCGTTATATGTTGAAGAATATGAATAAAGAATGGGGACGTGTTTTGTCATTTCACGTCAGACTATTTTTTTTATATAAAAAAACACATGTCAAAGTTTCATTTTCGTCGCTACACTCACTTCCTAAGTCTAAGGCCTGAGTAGACGCTCCAGCGGGGCAACCATGTTAAACAAATGCAATCGTGTGTGCGTGGATATCAAAATGAATCAAATCGGAGTCAGACAGTTGGGTACCCTTCCTTCTTAGACGAAAGTTGGCAATTAAAAACTTTGTAAATGTTGGTATGGAAAGTGAATCACCCGCGAAAAGTTGGTTGGCTTGAATCGCCGACAAACATTTAATCGAATATTGTTTCAAAGACAACGATTCAAGTATTTTCATTTCATCGACAAGTCGTTCTGTCGAAGAATCCTTTCCAATACATTTAAATCGAGGACTTTTAAATGGTACTTGAGTTATTTTGTGTACCTATAGCTTATATCGAGGTTTTTTGTTACGGGATTTTTTTATTTCAATTTGTTTTTAATTTAGTAATATTTATTCCGCATTATATTATTTCAATTTGTAATATTTCGTTATCGAATCTAAACGCAGTCACATCGCAGTTTCTGGGTTGCAACAAAAAAAAAAAACCCCGAACGAAAACAATGTCAAACGAAATTCCTAGTACTGAAATTTCGATGAATAGTTGTCGATGAAATGAATTTCGATTAAACGTTTGTCGGTAAAACAAATGGACACCGATATTCGGTAAAACGAAATCTGCAAAAAGGTAGGATACCGAAGAGTACATTAAGGTGGTTGTACGATGTTACACGAAGCTCAAACCTCGCTAAATAGCGTCAAATTATCAGAATTTTTTATAGTGGAATGGCATTCATAGGTATTTCTTCACTTCAAATAAATATTGAACTATTAATAAAATCTTTAATGTATATTGCATTGATCATGTCATTACCAGAGATCGAACAAATGTGCTTCATTGTTCGCAATAACATGGATATGACTCCAAATTTAAATGAATAATTAATCATTTACTCATTTTCAAAAATTTACCTATTTAACATCTACTAGGAAAACCTTTGTAAATAGTCAACTTAAAGTTTCAAAATCAAATTACAATAAATTATTCCTTTAATTATTCATTTAATCAACTTTGAGGTCATGTCCATATTATTGCGAACAATGACGCACATTTGTCCGATCTCTGGTCATTACACAAAAAGCTTTAATTTAACTTTATTTAGCGCCGTTTTCAAAAGTCAATTTGTGCAAAATAGGTACCTAATGCACGAAAGCAACCACGTTTTAACTGAAATTTGTCATACACATAAGTATACTTGTAGAAATATAACGTTAATTTTAGCCTGATTTGTGTGGAACAATGGTTCGCTATTTATTTAGCGCAAACAATTCAAAAGTACATAAATGAGCGTTTACGTAGTAATACTGCATAACTGCATATCCGATATTTACCGAGGTCATTAATGAAAATCGAGCCGCTTCGTTCAGCAGATTCCAAATGTACTAGGACCATGTATTACAACCTATTCTAATTTATACATATATAATTAGTAATTACATACGAATACAGGATTCGTTATCCGATGCACGAGTATTTCATAACAAATGGAATCTCCTAAGTTCTAAGGTATTTTACATCCAAAAAAAATATACATAAGTAGTGCGACACGCTTAGCGTTGAAAATTTCCGGATTAAATCAGTTTCATTCCAAACCGCTCGTTATTTTCCGGATTAAAAAAAAAATCAATGAAATTATCCACTTTCATTTTCAACAGTCTAATTTTCACTTATACCGGGAGAACGCGATGTCACCGAGGAAAGGTCAATTGAAATAGATGGAAAGGAGTGTGACAGTGACAGACTGACAGTGACATTGATTAATTCTGTAAAAACCCGAAAAAAACGGTAAAAAAAAAACACATTTTCAACGCTAGACACGTTTGGCACTTAAATCACTAAACTTGAACATTAAAACATTTTACAAGATTACAAGCAAACACGAAATGCAGGATACAACGCTACCATACCATTATTCGGTATGTAACTGGTAAGCTAGGGAAAAAACCAACACAAGGACAATCAAATTACGTCGGCCACATTGACAACGGGCTATTGGTTAGGCCAGTTGCGGAGAGCGTATACAGTATACTCTAGGTTCCGAAAATCGTTATTTCCTAATTGCAGTTAATAACATTCGCATTATTTCTCACTTTATATTTTTCTCGTAATCTTCCTTTCCCTATAGCAACGTTAGTCATTCGCATATTTTTCCATTAAATTTTTTTAATGAAAATATTATTTTCTCGGTATGTTTTGTAACCATTCACAATATTTTCCATTTTTTTTTTTATAGCTTAATATCCCTATATGTAACAGTGTACTTTTCATGGATGTGGCAACTTTTCACTTGTACTAAGAAAAAAAAATACACATTTAAACCGGTTTTCAAATTATTACTGCTCATGTACAAGTACTTAGAGAAATATGAATAACATACACGATGATTCTTAATCCGTGATCAGGAATCATTTTTTCTAACTCAGTTATTGATGGGGATTACGTTAAAGTAGTAATTACGTGGAAACAAACTTATCATTTCTTAAATTATGTTTTAATTGTGAATTAAATTTTATCCTAAAATCCTTGTACTACCATATCGGTTTTAATGAGTTTGTATTGTAATCTCTTTACAAACTTATTAGCAATTGTCAATTTATGAGTAAACCTTGCCCATGACATTGTCAATCACGGTTGTCATACGCATAATAAACAAAGTCACAGTCGCGGATATTGAATAAGAAAATTATACTTTTATTCTCCAAAATGCACGCCTCCACCACATCCGTACTCAAACATAGAGCGTTACGATACTGTACGTTTGTCAATACAAACGAACAGCACAAAGTGAACCCAACAGTTATTTCATGAACTTCATCCAAACATTCCGATTCCATGCACCTTCGCGACTTCGGACAGTTTAGTGCCGCAACATGCTCAAGCACCCGGACAACCTCGTCATCATCCGGACGATCTGGATCTACGAATCTTAAGATTCTTTGCTCGAGATCCTCGAAGGAGCACTAGGCAAGCAGCGAGAAGATTTCGAGTGGGTCAAGTATGCAGGTTTATTGTTTTTATTTAATTAAATTGTACTGTTTGAAAACAAATCGTTTTACTTCCTCTAGATTTTGCTTGCAAACAAGTCTAAGTAATGCACTTTATGTCAATCTCCTATCAATTATTTTCGTCGCACTGATTAGTGTACTGTATTAGTGATGCACTGATTAGATAATGAGTACATATAAGTCTTTATTGACATAAGATCCGTCCTATTTCCCATTTCCCGCCATACTGATGGCACTTGACGTATCATAGTTTTAACTTTATACTGTAGGATGACCATGTATTAAGTGGTAAATTGTTTTAATTGGGTTTTCACTTTTAATTAATTAAACAATGACCAAATAACGTGAGGCCTCGACGAATAAGTTAAATTTTGATTAAATTTTAAAGTTTGTCTCCTGATCACGGATTAAGAATCATCGTGTATAAACCATAGTAAAAAATATATGCAGATTTCTTTACCCATTTGTTGAATTTCATTCATAGCATAACCATGTACATAAGCATGCCTAAAAAAATACCGTTAAAAAACATCTCACATAGTCCAGTTAGGTACGACGACGAGCGAAGCGAGGAGAAGTGTTAGGTGTAACTGCGACCTTACAGAACCGACTGTTTTGTTATTCCCTCGACATTGCAACTCCCCCACCGGTTTCATCTAAATTACTGTTTACCCTCCTCTCCTTCCAACCAATCTTGACCCGTCTGAATACATAAAATGGGAATAATGCGAATGGTTAAAAAACATATCGAGAAAATAAGCTACTAATAAATACGTAGAATGGGTAAATATGAGAATAATTATAATTGCTATTGATAAATGAAGCTTACGAGAAGAACAAAAAGTAGAAAAAAATGAGAATGGTATTAACTGCTATTTAGGAAACTACAGTAATCACTCGTTGCGGAGCCAACGGCCGACTACGACAGGCGTTTGCCACTTGCGGAACTTAATAGCACGATTTCCAAGAGTAAAGGTTGATATACTCCAGTAAAATTATGTAAACTAAGCTATAAAATAATGAAACGTTTAAATTCACGTGTATTTGTCATTACGCGCGACATATTTCGGAGAGCCTAGGTCTCCTTTATCAAGCACTGAGCCTCCATTCACGCCAAGCCACTAATGCACGTGAGTTTAACCTTTTAACCCTTAGGTGCATATGGTATCACACATTTTAATTCTGAAATGACTTATGTAAACAATAGATGCCAATTAGAACTCTGTTGCTCAGTGTGTTAGTCGCAATTGATTACTTATTTCGACATGTGTCATTTCGGTCGTATCATTTATGATACTGTATGCACCTAAGGGTTAATTATACAGTATTTATAGTTATTGTATCACCATTGAATTTGAACTTTGATGAACATCATTACAGAACACCGTTATGGCTTGGATTCGGGTTATGATATGCGTTATGGTATATTATCTCACAGTCATCAGAGATATCGGAGCAACCAGGGCGCTCAAAAACATCTGAACAGAAGACCTAGGCAAGATGCCATTCGGCAACCGAATGCGATAAGCAAAAAGTAATATATGTACTATAAATACAGATCTAAACGAAAAGTATGTAACTTTTTGATTACCATTATTATGTTATGGTCACTTGATTTTACAAAATCACACCTTGCGTTAGAGTACATGTTCAGATGTTTTTGACGGTACGCAAAAATATCTGCAGATTGACACTGACCATTCCGATAATATAATGGTGACTGTATTTGGAGCAAAATTGTAATTCCAGATGTTTTGCGAAACTGTTACTTTCAGACCGGTTTTTAGGGAAGTAATTCCAAAATTCCTTGTCGTATTAACAAAGCAAACGCCTATATGAAGTTTGCGATTTTTATGCAAATCATAATTTTATCCTTAAAAAATACCAATGTGTCCTTTGTTAAGCCACGATTCAGTATGAATTTTACTTAAATTCAATGCACGGGACGCGGTGGCCAAAACTCGAATACAAAGGGACATGTTTTTGGGTGAACCAATTTTTATTTGCCTGACATGTCGTTTTTATGCAAAATTATGCTACTTAAGAAATGCAAACATGCCTTTCTCTCGTGTTAATAAGCCCTTCCCTAAATGGGCCGACTACAAACATCGACATGTAGTCGACGTTTGTAGTCGTCGTTTGTAGTGTAGTTTGATCGACATGTAGTCGATGCAAAATTATGCAAACGTACATGTGCACGTTTGCATAATTTTGCATAAGACCAGCGTGACTCAGGAGACCGTAACCGCTGCAATGACAGACAAAAACAGTCGATCGCTCATATGCGAGAAACGGGGTCCGAAAGACGCGAAGTACATTTCGGGCTAAGCTAGGTAATGCAAACCGGTTTTGTTCGCAAGAGGTTTCCGTTACTGTATTTGGGGGTTTTTTCAGTAGATTCGGTGACCGGTTCGCAGTCCCCGGCCTAGGCCCAGGGCGGCTGCGGCGGGCTGCGCTGGCGCGCCTGCAGCGACAGCGGCTGCAGCGCCGACATGGCGGACTGCGCCGACGAGCACATGTCCTGGTACGAGAACTCGGGGAACCGTTCTTCTTGTATGCGCGCGAGCGCCCCGTCGGGCTCCGGAGGCGTCAGCTCCACGCTCTCGCCCGTGAACTCCGAGTCGAAGTAGCGCGTGTCCGTGTCAGACTCCACCTGGAAATTAATAATTATTCATATTTTTGGACATCTTTACGAGAAACGACCTAGTCCCGCGGTAAGCTCGATTGCCGTGACCGAGGAACAAATATTTGTGATAAATAAATACTAGGGTACTTCTTATTTTTGCAATTTTGTAGGATGTTCGAACCAATAAAGTAGCTCTTTGCTCTCCCGATCGCAATTTTCTATGGGGCACCCTCTCATTTTGTTATTTGATAGGTAAACCATATTTGTTTTTTTTTTTTTTCAATTATTGTAAACAAAAATTAGGGGTCGCTACCGAAGTACGAAGTGCAAGAAAGGCAAAATGATTAGTCGTTTTTTTATTACTTCGGTAGCGACCCCTAATTTTTGTTTATAATAATTGAAAAAAAAAAAACAATTTACGGTTTACTTATCAAATAACAAAATGAGAGGATGCCCCATAGAAAATTGCTATCGGGAGAGCAAAGAGCTCTTTTATTGGTTCGAACATCCTACAAAATTGCAAAAATAAGAAGCACCCTAATAAATACCTACACATAATAATACCCTCGCCGGGATTCTAAACCGGAACCTCCGGCTTCGTAAGCGGAGTCGCTACCGACTAGGCTACGGAGGCAACGAGACTAATTAAACGATGCAACTCACGTGATTAGTCACTATCGAGCGCTAGGCCCTAGACGACGGTTCTTATACACCGGCTTTTAACTAGTGTCGGTAAAGACTCGAGTTCTTTCAGTCCCATTTAGACTCGTCTCATTTTTACGGGACTATCGAGCTTAAAACACTACCGAATCTTTTAAGTGACTACCGACTCAGTGTAGGTCCCAAGATACGGGCTCAGCCTAGTTTGAAGCCCACTGGATAACGCTTGAAAATTGTAAACATATGCTTACGTTTGAATAAATTAATTGTATTTTTGTATTTGTATTTTGTAAGTCGCGCGTCGGGCCTTTCTTTTAGGCTTACAGAGTCCTAATATGAAGACTAATTTTTAAAAAGTCAGTCCAAAAATTACGAAATGATACGATGCCATACACAAAAAATGTTCAACGTCCAGAACAAGCATATAAATACAAATAAGAAGCTTATTTTTGTTCAATCTTTTGTTTAAATACAAGACTGTAGTCCTTAAAACTGATTCGAGTCGTAGAATGAAGGGCTCGAACGACTCGAGTCTTTACCAACACTAATTATAACCTCCTGAAGCCATACTAGAGAAATATTCAAAATTTGTCATTTAAATTATTTGTATCTCCTTGAGGATCACGGGCTTACAAATCTCGGTTTCTTGATAGGCTTGCGCGGGGATACAGATCCAACACGTAGAGGCCCTTTGGAGAAATTTGCTGTGTTGTACACCTGCTGCAACCCATTCACGGGCACAAATACATATCCGTAAACCGGTCCCAGCAGGCGTATAGAGACTATTGAGAAGGAATGGAAAAGACTAATGGGCTATGGTGATGGAGGATGGATGGACCAGAAATGGAGCTATAGAAAAGAGGTCCGGACACCTGCCATAACAATGATTTCTCTTTGCTATCGAGGCAGGCGGTGACTCGCCGCCGACTAAATGGGCCCCCGTAAATGCCGTCACAAGAGACAGCCAGGGGCAACACCGGTGTAGGCGGCTCAGGAGTGTAGAGAGGTGTACACCGCTTTCTGCGCAGTGGCTTGACAGCCCCTGCACCAACTCGCGACTTACGCAAATTTACACTTCCACCCCTGGAGCGTATAGCTCTGACGACTCCTCTCTGGACGGCCAGTTAAGGCAAGCCAGAGCTGAGAGTCCTACGGGTCCCCTTGGGGTTCCACTTCGACCGACGAAGACACGCCGGAGGCGGGGCCTGACCGACTCGGACAGATGCCCCTAAGGGCATCTATCCCTTTTCTTAGGGCCTGTATCCCTCCTACTGTTTTTAGATTCTTTCTTTTAAGATATTTAGTAATAACTTACTACCTATCCCTATATTTTCATTTTCTGGTGGTTTTTAAAATTAAAGAGATATGGAAAAATAATGTTGAACATTATTTACATAGTAGACGCATGTTTTTAACTACCTATACATAACGGTACATAATAAAGTCATCTTTTTTAGGTTCACAATCAGTATGCCGCGTAAATATATACGAAAGCCAGGAGCGAAAGCTCGTGTAGTCTGACCGATAAAGAAGTAGAAGGCGCTTTTAGTAAAATGGACAAAAAATAATTAGGGGTCAATGAAATAGCCCGACGATTCAAAATACCTTCTAGAACACTTCGACGGCGTTATGGCAAGAAGAACAAAACTCAATTGACATTAGGTAAGTTCATATTTAAAATAATATTTTATATACAGGGTGACAAGTAAGATGTGAAAAAAAATTAAAAAAAAATTAGTAAATATTTTTTTACGATTTTCGAATAGTGTAGGTATAAAAAACAATAACTTATACAGGTTGATTGTATTTCACACCTACTAACAAGTCAGTTTTTTTCGCTAAGTATTATGCACTGGTAAAAGATAGAGGAAAAAATCCTAGTTGTCATCAGTAGCAACTAATTGGCGCTTATAACCACTCGTTCAATTTAGATGCTTACCTATTCTTTGTTTTAGGACAACATCCTATCCTCTTGTTTTAGGACAACATCCTATCCTCGGGTTCGAAAATGAGGAAAGGCTGGTCGCACACATTCTGAAGCTTGGAGAAGCCGGCTTTCCACGAACAAGGAATTTGCAAAGATGTCGCCGTTTTTGATTTGATAAAAAGTTTCATATTACAAGTTTTATTATTATTACTACAAACTAGAATAGTTTTAGAAAATACACAATACTTATCTTCATTCAAATAATACCATAGGTACTTACGACCTAGAAAATCAAAGCTAAATAGAGGTGGGAAATAACTAAGATTTTTTTCCATCTTTTGCCACTGGTAATGGATAAATAAATTCCCAGTAATATACTACCAACAAACGTAGGTATTAGTCGTAGTATTTATTTCTTGTATCGGGTTACTTATGTCAATATCGTTGAAAATAGCTCGATATGTCGAGCTATTCTCAAGTATATTGACGTAAGCAACCCGATACAATATTTAATGCCTTTGATACTTACGGGAGCTTATTAAAACTCGGATTGGCGGAATATACCTTCTGGGAATTCATTTCTCAGTTATCATTCGTAGAAGCTAAGAGTTTTAATCTGATAACAGAGTGGTTACAAATGTATACATGGGAATGACCTCGAACTTTGTCTGACACATCATTTATTCTCTTTAATTTTGGCCTCCAGTTTTATAGATTACTTTTTTTGTTATTATTTAACTTAACGTTTTTTATAATAAAACTAACTGAATAGTTGCAATAAATTGCATTTAGAACATTAAAAACTATCATGTTAAAATAAAATTTGAACGTCGATACGTTATACACAAACACCCTGTATGATTTCAATAGGTAGGTAAACATTAGGTCTAAGTTCAAAAAATAGGTATACCACATGTGCAAGGCAGTTGCATTTTTGAAATATTGATTATTTTTGATAATATAGTTTAAAAAAAAACAACATTTTAACATATTTTTGACCATATTTTTTCCAAAGGGCATGTATCCCATACCTGGGGCTACCATCCATCCGATCATTTTGACGGCGGGGCATCTAACCGGACCAGTGGGGCATCTATCCTTCGAAAAAGGGTCTCGGAAAACGTAAATTATGTAAAAACTATAATAATTAGGACAATATCAGCCACTCTCAATTAAAGATGAAGAACTAAACCAGCTAACTATATCAAAATTATTCATGATAACTTCGTAGTTTCAAAGTTATACGGGTTTTTCAAAAAGTATGGCATCTAACCCGACTTTCCCCTATTATTACCTACTCGTTAAGTTTGTTTAAAAAACGAGTCAAAACAATTGCAACTCTGTTGTAAATGGAATAGAATTTAAATTTATTCTATGTTAATAAGTATAGTTCGAGAAATATAAATTGAATGTTTCATCATCATCATCATCATCCGTCAATTGACGTCAACTGCTGGACATAGGCCTCCCCGGGAGAGTTCCACAAAGAACGGTCGACACCCGCAACCTTTACCAGGTCGTCGCTCCATCTTGTGGGGGGCCTTCCCACACTTATTTTTACTATAATGTAGGTAGAAAGTTACCAGTTTATATTTTACGAACTATAATTAAGTACACTACAGATATGAACACGGGCTTTACGAGGATATTATCGTTGCGCTGCTATTTCAAAATAGAATTTTATGACTGCATTGCAGGAAAATAATGATATGGTCACTTTTAACACACAATTCGATTTTGAGACGTTCTCGCGAAAGTTTAAATTCAATAATTCGTTACTCCCGTTTATAGAGAGGGGTCGCAGTCATTTAGCTGTTGTCTGGCGTCTGGCCCTAGAGAGGAAACGAAAGCAGGTTTGTGACGGCCACGCGTTAACCGATTATCGTGCTACTCGTCCCTTTCGTATTTACATACTTGTTACAACCTGACGGCAACAACGATAGATGATTAAACTCTGTACCATATTAAGCTTACAGTAAGAGTGTATATTATGGGTGAATCAACTTTTTTCTATTTCGTCGGCTGACAAGCAAAACTCACTGTAAAAAATGTCCCTACTCTTAGCAACCACGTATGTCAGTATTGAATCAGAAGTGAGATACAAGCTTTATTTCAAGTAGGCATTTGTCAGTTAGAGTTTTGCTTGTCCACCGACGATTTGTTATTTCCATGGTTTACGGACGCCTGAGTCACGCCGGTTTTATAGTTTTGTAGGTGGCCCATTAAGGAAAGGGCTTATTATTAGCAACAAAAATACATGTTTGTATATGTATAGTTTAAGTAGCATAATTTTGCGTAAAACCAGCAGGATTCAGGAGACCGTAACCATGATAATAACAGACACCGTCGCTTCGCAAGGTCAAGAACTCGGATAAACCTAAGAAAGGGAGGGCTGACACCTACGCCTGATACTCGTCATCAGCCATTTATCGTCCACTGCTGAGCACAGGCTTCTCTTCTAGGACGCCAGTTGAAGGCTCCACGGAAAGAACATGTCTAGTCCTTATGAAAATCAGGGCAAATTAGAACTCTGTTTGTTAAAACTAAGGTTGTTTTTTTCCTTCATCGTGTAATTTCGTGTATTTTCTTCTACGTGTAATTTTTGGTCACTCTGCTGAACAGCTTTATAGCTAGTAAAAAGTGTTATTAATAGGACTACTTAAGTTTGCAATAAATTACACGTAATATTGTCTAGGGTCCTGAAAATATCACTAAATATCACCACGTGGGAGGGAGGGGTATAAATAGGCCAAAATCGTATGACGTGATTAATGGACAAGCCCTGGGCGTCCGTCGTTTGCTGTACCTGCGGTTTGAAGGGTGGCGGGATCTTCTTGGCGAGCAGGTCGGCCCAGTTGACGGACGCGAAGAACGGGTGCGCCATGATCTCGTGGCTGTCGTCCGGCCCGCCGCCCAGCCGCGACGCGGGCTCCTGCGATACAATACTACGTTACTATAGAGGACGGGAAACGGGCACAGGCCGACTAGATATATCTGCCCGAAGGAACTGAGGCTAGATAGGGATCCGCGGCCTGGAACCTTGTTTCTCGCCGAGATTTGTACAGTGCTTTTATCAAACTTGCAATGAAATAAGAAATCGGAAGACCTACCTACACAAACAATTACTTAAGTCAAAGAATTAAATGAACTATAACATTAAAAAACAACTTATACATGTTTTTTTAACTGTTTGAGGTATAGTTGAATTATCGAAAAGATGGAACTGCATTTGTAGTGGTGTTACTAAAGCAACACTTTTAAAGTGAACCTTGTGTCTTTACAATTAGGTTTACTATTAGGGTCTCACCAAACTAGTCCGCGCCGTTTCGGCTAATCGCGTACGGAAAAAGCTTTATGTCAACGCAATAAGAGCGAGGACATCGTAAATCGGCTCGGCCCACGCGAAACGACGTGTTTCGACGGGGAAAACGGCGTTTTGCCGTAAAGCTGTT